>NJDD01000432.1:489895-526243 GCA_002245505.1 Calephelis nemesis
TACAGCTTTTGGCACGACTCTACCTCTCCTAAAAACTATAAAAGTAAACATCAATAAAAGGTAAACGGATAAAAAACTGATTAGACTAACATAACGACATAACGGTACATCCTACAGGCGACATAACTATACACGCTAAAAAACAAAGTCGCTTTCCGCTGCCTGTCCCTTTGTATGCTTTGATCTTTAAAACTACGCAAAGGATTTTGATGCGCTTGTTTTACTAGATAGAGTTATTACAGAGAAAGAATTACATGTGTATAACATAGAAGCACTGTGCAAAGCTGTTACGTGATGCTAGTTTAATCAAAACGATTTCTATTATCTATATATTAATACCTGATGCCAAAACTTTGGAACCTTTTTTTACGAAAATTGTACAAACGGAGGAGTATGAAATTTGGCACACATAAAGTTTAAGTGTTGGAGAAGTGCAGAAAGCTAAAATATTTCAATTATAATCCTTATAAAGTACATTAAATCAATAAATAAACATTACACACACTACCATGCATTTGACACACACACACAAATATATTGATGATAAAGATAAAAGATCACAGATCACAGAAGTTTGGAAGTCGGTCTTGAGAAATGAAGATGGCGTTCTCATCAACAGGATATCCAGAATGTATTATGGTTGAATTTCGACCAATGGGCGACCACTAGTATAAAAGAAAGTTTACATTTTAAGCATTAGTCACTAAACGAGAAACAACATTATATATATAAACATAATAATCCAGCAAAAACACATTACGCGAACCGAAATTAGACACATTAGTCATTTAAATGTCTAAAGTCAAGATATCTACGTTCGCTTGCATTTTAATTAGGGCAAATGTATATTATAATTTTAACTCAACTATTCTAAATAATTATCTAAAAAACGAATAGTAGTGTCGACTCTGTGGTCTAGCGGTTCAGTTGTTGGACTGAGGTCCCATGTTTGACTACTGAGTGGGGCAGCAAAAAGAAAAATTAGTTTTTTCCAATTTTCTAATAAAAAAAACGTTGCTCAGGATTGGATATGTGCTCAATTGGCGATAGGCTTGCCACCTATCACATTGAGGGACTTGGTGTCTTCAGCTAGTCGTGGGTGCCTGGTTGTGCCTCTGCTTTCCTCTTCCAAAATATGGGCGTGAAGATACTTTTTTATAGTAGTGTTTTGGACAAATCATAATATCTTAAACCTGTCAATGATATCTCACTACGGACGCTTATTTATAGCAAAGTACGCGGCTTCCCTAATAAATGCATTTGTGCTAGATTAATATGACACGGAAACCTTTTGATACCCTATTTTGCTGTCGGTGCAACATCCCTCTTTTTAAAAAAACGATGTATTGCCAAAACTAGACGTACTTGTTTAACTGCATAGCAAAGTAGGAAATTTAAACGGTCGGTTGCATTTTCTTTCTTTTACCTTAGTTTTTTTATAGTTTAAAAAGTTTACGATTCGCTTGAATAGATTCTTATGGTTCATAGGCACCATTGCATAACGCAAAAACAATGTCGCTACAATGTCAGAGAATTGTTTATAAACTATCTTCTTATAATAAATGAATGAACTTATGAATACTTTTTAGTGTGCCAAAGAAAAACAATTGTTTTATGCCCGTATTCCTGGAGAGGCCAATTAGAAAAACCACGATTAACCGGTTATACTTATCCCATAAATCCCATTCCAGAAATCGCCTCTGTGGTCTAGCGGTCTTAGTGTTGGACTTGACTTTATGAGGTCCCGGATTCGAATCCCGGGTTTGGCAACAAAAAGAATATGTGGTATCTTCAGTTATTTAATGACAAAAATGTTGCTCGGGATGGGATATGTGCCCGGTTGGCGATAGGCTTGCCACCTGTCATATTGTGGGACTTAATGTCTTCGGCTAGTCGAGGGTGCCGTGGTTGTGCCTCTGCCTACTCTTCGGGCATATGAGCGTGAAGGTACTTACTTCACTAAACTATCACTAAACTATCTATCACTAAACTATCACTAAACTTACACTTAAGCGATCCCGGGCAACTTTTTTATTGGAAAATTGAAAAAACAAATTTTGACGTTGCTTGATCCCGGGATTATACCCAGCCTTCAACCAACCGTTTTAGTTTCAACTAGATGCTCCGACGAACTTCGTCCACCCGTTCAATTTGTAGGGGAAAAATTAAAGACTTATTTTTCCTAGTTTCCTCACTGTCGAACGGGATAAAAAGCAATCTACAGGACCACTAATGGTAGAGTACCGCGCTGCAACTTACCCAGGTCGGGATTCAACACCTGACTTATTTTTCGGCCATACATGAGGTAGCCGGTAAACTTTCACAATTCGCCTAACACCTCGGCCACAAAACAGCGACGCATCTTAAACATCTTTGTTGTTTATAGGCCACCGGTATTTGTAAGCCTCAGGAGACCCGTTTGTATGTTCGCTTCCTTATCATATAAAAAAACTATAACATTAAGAATTGCAAGGCCTTAACCATGACTAACATTTAATTTAAATTTGTAATTCAATTTAGATCTTAATTTAAATAATTCGTGTGTTCATGTGTTTATCACTGAACTCCTCCTAGACGACTGGAGCGATTTAGATGATTTTTTGTGTGGGTTCAAGGGGATGCGAGAAAGGTTTAGATTCACAATCTGGTCCTCTGGAAAATGTTTTCATTATTTTTTTATTTGTAAGTTGTCGTTGACTTTGGGATGTTTCACGTTGGATCCGACAGACTGTGCTACTGTTGAAGCATTAATGTCAAGCGATACGAAGTTTGCTGGGTCAGCTAGTCTAATAATAATTATTCACGCACTGAGTGCTGTCTTAAGTGACATATGAGGTACATTTAAGTATGTATCACAGCAAAAGTAGAAGCACTTAGACAATGCCATTTAAAATAATAGCGACAGTGCTCACTACTTATTCAAAATATTTGAATGGTGCAATACATAGGTTGTGACATAGGGCTACCACTTCTAATAAGATCTTAATTTATTTATTAGATTTGAACTTAACAACTTGACATTTTTTTAAGTACTTTACATATATAGAGTCACTTTGAAAGGAATGACCATACTTTAACATAAGGGTGTAAAGGCTTAAGTGGTAATACAATTTAAATATTATTGCCTAATATAATATGTACTTTTATAAACATTCATTTTAAAAAGTACTAATTTAAAATTAAAAAAAGTAAAGAGCTATTTTGGTTGACATTAAATGGCAATGGTAATTAAAATACATATAGGGATAAGGAGAAATTAGCTTCTGAAAATCAGGTAGGTTTTAAACATACTTCATAAACAGACATACATAAGATATAAAAATGGCTACTGTGCGTCGACATTAGGATATAGACATGTACGAGTACTATTGCTTACTTTGTTTAGGCCTTTTTATGATATACATTTCCGTAGTAGATTGTTTTGATGTATCTGAAACGTTTTAGCCCACGCATGCAATTTAGGCGACCAAAAATCGTTTTTTGGCTGCTTTATCACAAAATATTGAATTTTCTCTACTATACATATAATAAGAATATGTTGTATAATTAAACCTAGCGGAATAGATTACCTAAACAACAGCAAAAAGCGCGTTAAAATCCGTTGCGCAATTTAAAAGATCTAAGCATACGCAGGGACAGACTGTAGAAAGTGATTTTGTTTTATACGATGCAATGATTGTCACTTGTCTGAAACGCTTTCACCCTAATTTGTGGAACGTTACAGCCCTAATTAGCACTACACGAAGAAACACTAATCTGTATTGCGAAACTTATCCAGGCTACCAATTAGTGTAATCCATCAGCTATACGTATTGCTTACATCTCGTTGAGACTTGACATTGCTACGCTATTATTTACAACTGTTATCACGTGGTTCAAGAGTACGACGGCAATTAATTCATGTTTATTAAACAAATTAACAATATGAGAACTTATTGGATACCTACATGACTTCTAATTGTAAGAACTGACGCCCGTGACGTCTTAGACTGCGTCCAGACGGGCGTTTATTTTGTTTAACCGCTAAGAAAACGCATGCATTCTTAAACATTGTAATCGCCAATTAGCTATCAATAATAATTAGTAAATAAATTGTGTTTGCTGAAAATTACGAGAAAGTAATAAATATATATTGTTTATATTTGAACATAAAGTTTTTTCAATTTTGTACAAAGAATGTATTTAGAACGAATGTATCTAGAGTGGCATTTAACATAGTGCTATAACCGCAAATTTACGTGATAATAGTGGATTTACTGGCTAAAATGGGTATACAAAAAAGTTTAATCAAAATGAAGTTTTCTTGTAGATAAAAACTTTAAAGAAGATTCACACTGTTGTGAGTTTACATGCCGCATGGAAACTGTTATTAACCGTGTAACTTCGCGGTTACAACGCGACATAACGTCTCGTCTATAGAGGGCCTACGTAAAAAAATATAACCTCCAAAAAGGTCAATTAAAAAGTTGATACGGAAGAATAAATAACAGATTATTTTAATTAAAACTAAACTACACAGCTGATGTTTTTGTACTTAACTAAACTATGACCGTGGTTTTGCCAATACGATAGAATATATCTTCGCAATTGCTTGACTAATACAAAAAATACATGGTTTATATTCTAGTTAGAGTATCGTCTTTAAATAATTAAGGTCTGATCAGCATTTAGTGATCACGGGAGTGAAGCAAACAAACCGACAAGCGTTTTTTTATGATAATGGAAGGCAAGCAAGCAGACGGATTTCCTGATGGTAAGAAACTTCACGCCGCCTAGGGACACCAAAGGTGGTACCTAATGGTGCGTTGCCAACCAGAGTTCGGGATGTTATGTCTAGAGCAAAAGTAAGTATACCGGCTACCATACTCTCCAAACCGGAACACCTCATGATGTTATGGCGGCAGGAATAGGAAAGGCGGTGGTACCAATCCGGGTGAGTCGCTGCGAAACTACCACCTAGTCAAATGTCACGGTGCTAGTGACGGTAAGCCTATGCTCGCCTAATTTATTATTTCAGAATTTGAAAGGATATACTTATATTTTACGATATTAATGTATATTCAGATTCCAATGACGTAGTGACAATTTCAAACAAATGCTAAGAGAACTTTGCGACAAAAAAGAATTCTATTACAGTGTAAATGAAACTGGCTACATTGCAAATTAAATAAACATAATCGTCACGTATTTTTAAACATTTTCCCAATTATTTTATTCGTGTCTTCGAATCCAAAATGTTATCTTCCTATCTTTAAGTTTGTATAATAGTTTCTCACTTGTATAAAAGATAAACGGACACGTATTGTTACATCAGATTATTACAAAGGAAATTGTAATGATATTTTTTATACATAATAATTAATATTACGTAGTTGTTGATTACTAATTATAGCCAGCACGCATGAACATTCGTTTTTTATTTCAGTTGCTACTCCCAATTTTGAAATGAAATTAAATGAAAATTATTTATTAATGTAAATATTTAGAATCAACTCTGTGGTCTAGTGGCCTGACGCCGGACTTGACTTCTTGAGGTCCCGGGTATATTTCAAAACGAGAAAATGAACAATTTTTTTATTCGGCGCACATTTACAGCAGATGGAGCACTAATTATGTATCTCACTCATATTACTCTAGGTGCTACTCTCTTGCTGGGGTTACGTACACATTATTGTTATATATACATATTATATTACCCGGGTACGTTTCTTCACACCACAAATAATCTTGATAATACCAATTTAAACTATTTTCGCCTCTTAATAGCTGCAGAGAGGAAGATTGCCTATTTTACTCAGTGGACCTGAAAAAACAAGGGTCCTTACAACTACTAGTTACGGGTTTTTACTATACACTAGTATTGACGGGAACTATTACTACCTCAAATGAACACGGGGACAGTTAACGTCCTGGTTGTTCTGTTATCAGGAGAACAAAGAGAGAGAGAGAAAGAGGGCGGAGAGTTAAAGAGAAATCAAGCACTTTCACACTAACTCAATTCGTCAAGTATCAGAGATTTGTCCAAAAAAATTCGAGGTCACCAGTAAAATCACGGTCACGAACTAGTTAGTTCGTAAATTAGCAAACAAAAGGCTCCGTGGTAAAACAAATAGACGGACATGACAAACATATGTTATGGTGTATTAGGCCATTATATATTTTAATTACCATAATTAATTTTATGAACCATAAAGGTTGAACAGTTTAAGCGTTCTTACGAGCTGCTTGGTAGAGAGGCAGATGATCTATTCTACTCAGAAGACCTGGACCAACACGGGTCCATACAAATACTAGATACGGGTTACTACTAGTTTTGACAGGAGCTATTAGTGACTTATAGTCTATATCTTAGACGTAAATATGTTACAATATACTATTAGGTGTACGATGGTAATGGTACAAATTTGGTAAAAGCGGTGGACACAGATGCGCACAGAGGTATACAGAATTTTATTTCTTAGGGACTGACTGCACTGGCAATAAATTGCTTGATTACCACTAGCGAGCGATAGTGTCGTCACACCCTGATGCCAATAAAACAGACATTAGTTCTATTAAATAATTTAGGTATTTTTTCAATTTCTAAAAAAAACACCTTACCCGGGATTGGATAAATGTCCGAATAGGAATTGATTTTCTGGTGGTGTGACTAATGATTTCAGCTTATCGTAGGTGCCTTGGATATACCTCTGCCCACTTCCTTGGACATACGAGCGTGAAGATACTTCAAATACAATACAGTGCTACAGTTATGTTTAAATACAGAATACAGGAATCTGAAACAAAGTTTTGACTATCTCTAACAGTCGAACTCTCTTGTAAGGTATTTACTTTGCAACGCTCCGATTCATCTTTGTTGCACTTCAATACTGAGATAAAGTATCTTTGAAATGTGAATTTGAGTTAAGAATTTGCAAAAGTAACTATTTACATTTCGACAAGCTTAAACTTTTATTTTGGTAATTTGCTTTCACTTTGTGCTTTTCTTATTTACGTAACACTGGAAGATAATGGTAATTCTGCTGTTCACAAACTAAACTTATATTAGATGCATGCTATCTTTTTCAAATAAAACAAAAACAAAAGAGATAGAACGTTTTAGACATGTCAGATTAGTCCGAACATGTCAAATTGTGATATTTTTAATCAACGTTTTCCGAGTGATCGTTTAAACGTCTGTAGAAACGTGTACAGTCTAATTTGACACCACTAAAATGTTTTGTTTCTTTCTGTTACTTTAGTTGAAAGAAGACAGCGATAATTTAAAATAAGTTTAGTGAGTGCACAATAAAATTACCTCCGTTAGTACGAGTAATATATATCTTTGTAGGTCTTTTTGAGTTAATTAGAATAATGTTTATATCTACGAAATAATAACGATATCTTAGATTTCGTTTTGTATTGAAATAGGTTCTTCTACAATTACGTTAAAATGTTGAAATTTCGGAGTTGTGTTTTTAGTTGTCAAATTCAAATTAGCCGGACGTCAGTGTTCTTACGGTTTTTTAATGTAACCAAGTAACAAATATTAAAATGAAATAGAGTGCTGTCTCAGGTGATTTTTTTTTAAAAATTATAGAATTTTTTCTCAAGCTCAGGGCATGTTCTAAAATTAAAACCTTAATTTGAGAACATGCCATAGGGTCAGTAATTTAGTAAAAAATGTAAAAAAAAATAGTTAAGTTTTTTGTTCGTCAATTAATTAATTTGTTTAAAAAAAATGTTTTTTCCGTTTTTCATATAATGTAAAATGTTTTTCACACTAAAGACATTAGTGACAGCAGAAACAATGCTATATTTATATTTACTAATCTATAGGGATACGTTGACAATTTGGGGCTGGGAAGTTTAGCCTAAATGTAATTAAGATTTCTATTTAATTTTCCTTATATTCATGTTACTAAGTACAAAATATCATAGTTAAAATAAAAAAAATAGTTAAAAAAATTGCAGTTAGGTTTTTGTTCGTCAAACAATGGAGCTACTTCAGCCACTTATTTACACTTTTTTGTTTAACATTTAAATAATACGTTTTTACACCAAAGACTTTAGTGATGCGTTATTATGTTGGGGCTTGGGTGTGGACTACTTTTAATTTAGTATGCTAACTCTCAAAATGAGAACATGAGAGTAACGAGCCCTAATGTTATAGATAGAATAAATTAAAGCCATAGTATCGGATCGAGCTGTTGTTGTACCTACTCTCTTCCTTCGACTCTCTGCACTAGTAGGAAAAATCAGCAAATAAATTATGTTAAAAGATTTTTCCATCACCTTGAGATAGGGCTGTCACATCTTGAGGCTAACGAAAATGTATTAATTTTGAATATAAAAACTTTTTCTTCAATTTAATAACCGACTTCGAAAATTATATTTTCTTAAACTTTTACTTTTGTTTATGTGTGTAATCCAATTTCTTCGTTATTTTATTTATTACTTGATAGAGCCTACTACCAAGGTCCTATTACCACTAAGTCTGGATCCAAGGAAAATCGAAGAAAATTGATAATTTTTGTGTACCCAGATGCCTTATTTATTGAAATAAAGTCGGCTTTTTGTTTTATTCTATTAATTATATAACAGCAAACGCTCACTTGAAGTTCATTGAATTTTTCAACTTGCATATTATACCAGCTTCACATTCACTACGCTTGTTTTTAAACGACTCCAAAAAAGTATCAACTCGACTTGTTGTTCCCCGTGTTGGTCCGGGCTCCTTTGAAGAATAAACCATCAGCTTTCGTACCAGATATCTCATAAAAGGCGAACATAGGCTTACCGACACTAACACCGTGACATCTAACTAGTTGGTAGAGTTTCGTTGCGCAACGTCTGGATTGGTACTACCACCTTATCGTAACGTATCATAACGTCAGTGACGTGTTCCGGTTTGGAGGGTATGGTAGCCGGTAAACTTACTTTTGCTCGAAGCCTAACATCTCGGCATTGAGTTGGCAATGCACCATTACCACCTTTGGTGTCTCTAGTCGACGTGAATCCCTCATCAGGAAATCCGTCTGCTTGTTTGACATCCACTATAATAAAAATCATTAATACATAACTGTATTTTTTGTATATTTATTACGCAATTACTTCGTCAACGGTCAACCGCTTTTGATGGTCCTTTTCAGAAAAATAGGTTATGATTCCGAGGTTCCATATTAATTTAATCATTATCCAACTAGTATTTTTTTGAGTTATACTTATTTTGTTTATACAATTTCTTTACATATCTTGACAACCTCATCAACTTCAAAACTACTATACTTAATATAAGTTGATAAAATAAATATACCTACGTGGGACCATTTCGGAACCATTTGTTATCTTTCGAAAAAAGAGTGATCTAATCGCGACGTTGTACCCAATGAAATAATTGAAGTCGGTTGTTCAGTTTTACTGCATTTAATTACTATAGTAGAATAGCCTCTAAGGAAGCCTTTTATAGGTCAAGAGTCAGGACAGCATAAGTAAGCCAACCACTTAAAACTATGCATAATGTAAAAGATATCATACATAGGTAATTTGCAGAGCGCAGATTTTTATAAGTATTCTTATTAAAAACTTGTAGTAGGCTCTTAGGGTAAGTGTCAAATTAAGTCTTATATTTCATACTTTTTTAGTTTTAATCACAGTGCTAGTGATAAATGTAGTAAATAATATTGCAACAATTGTGGTTACAGGTTCTACTTATTTGTTTAGTTTAAAAATTATCTTCACGCTCATATCCCCTAAGAAGTAGGCAGAGGCACAACCAGAGCACCCACGACTAGCCGAAGACACTAAGTCCCACAATGTGATAGATGGCAAGTCTATCGCCAACCGGGCACATATCATCTTATCGGGTCTTAAGTCCAGAAGTACCTAATATCCTTACCGAAACTCATCGAGTAAGATTTGACTAGAAAATAATACACTTTCTTTCATGTACAAATTCACTTTAGCACTTTAACTGAACAATGTTATAAAAAATGCCACCATTTTTGACGATCTTTAAGTAACCGCCTCGTTGATCGACTGGCTAGCGTACACGCCTAACTAACCCGACCAACCGCGAGGCTCGGGTTCGATCCCTAACGGGGGCAGGCATTTGTGTCACGAACATTTAGATGTCTGCATTTTCAGGTCTGGGTGTTTATAAAATTTATTCTGGTACCTTTTCAAGTATTTCTATGTATTATTATCGTTGACTAACACCCATAACACGAGCATAATATATTTGCTTACTTTGGGGTTAGATTCAATCTGTGTAACTTGTCCAGGGATGTTTATTTTTTAATTTATTTATTTATTAATATGTACAAGACGTGCAATAATTATGAAAAACCGCACATTATTTGCTCCCGCTTTTGTCAAAACTCTTAAAAACAGTTGGGCTATGCTGTATACATGTTTATATTGTGGGTATGTTGATTGACTTTGCACAAACAGTTGTTTATGCCTAAAGTTAAAATAAATATGGCGGTTGGCCTTCAAATTATTCCAGAACAAGAGAATAATAAATATAATATGTATATAAGGATAACCAACCAAGTACCATTGTTTATCATATAGCCAGCAGGAAGGATATCCTACTATAAAACATTAACGTAAATTATTAAGCTTTCTATTGTTAATTGTAAGAATTGCCTAGAATTAATAAAGGGCATTTCCACTTTTCTCGGTGTTTTGTAATTACACTTTGAATAGCGTTTCCTTCAGTTACACTTTCTTTAAAAGAAAAAACCTTGTAAAGGATTTGTTTTTGTTACAAACTTTGTAAATATCTTCTTAAGGCTATTCATGTATTTAATGAAGAAGCACTTGTACAGTTTTAAATTATGCGCTTCGGCTATATTCGTAAAGCTTCGGAAATCCGAATGTATTTTAAAGACATCTATATAGAGTTGGTATTACATTAATTATTTCACTCAAATTTAGTTTAGGTCAGCCAATTTAAAAATAAAAGTAAAAAGAGTAAAAAGTGTAAAGCCGAAGTGATTATTTAAATAGTAGTACTAGGTATACTGTTTTACATATCACTTATAATTTTGCAGTCTACCGGTTTCGCTTGTAAAAGCATCATCAGGTAACCAAAGTAATAGGAAATTGGTAAGCTATTTATGAAATAATAAATTATAAGTGATACGTAAAACAGTACAAGTACTTCTTATTTAAAAATGAATATTTGGAAGTTTTACTCAGCGCCAACGATGGAAATATCAAATATTCTTAAGACGACTTGCATGTTCCTTACTTAAATTTAGTAATTAATTAAACTGCTGAATATAAAGCCATTTAATTTTAGTAAGAAGCTAACTCAGAGTTAAATATATAACCCAGGAACGTGAAGGTGGCCCATTGGTCGAGAGGTTAGCACGCGTCATGGCACTGACTATACACAAGGTTAAGGTTCGATTTCTGACAGAGAGAAGCATTTATGTGAATTTGGATTACTATACCCATAACGGAAAACAAACCAAGGACTGAAACTCCCCAAAAAATATTGTAATTTGCTTAGTTTGAGAGTATATTTATCAAAAAAATTATATGTACCTACTCCGGGAGTGTCGGCAGAAGTGAAAACTTATTGTTAAGATATTAACGGTGTGCATTTTTGATACTTTGGAATGGTTAGGGAATAATTTTGCACGAATTGGTTAAATTATCAGTATGAAAATACTATCATTTATGTTGTAGGATACAATATTCATTTATTGCGCTATCGCATACAAACACGACAACACGAACATTCGCGCAAGCGCCCTGCGCCGTCGTTCGAATTTTCGATCAGGTGACGCGAGTTTAGGAGTTTTTGCCCAATCCAAAAAAAGTGCGCTACGCCGCTTAAGGCTTACAAGCCTTCTAACCAGATACATCTGGTTCGATTTGTTGCTAAAACTAAGGCTAAATTTGCTAAGCAGACACCAGGAAATCAAAACTAAGGACCTCATGAGGACTTTTTGGGGGTTGTTTTTGAAAAACTAGTAGCCTGTGTTTGAAATCGGGTGTTTTACCGTATTCATATAAAATTTAATTCAAATCGGTTCAACGCTTAGCCGTTAAATTGTAATAGAGAAGCAGCACTTTCACACTTATAATACTAAGTATGGAAATATGCATTTCGAAGTATAACTACGAAATAAACAGAAAAGATGGTGTAAGCACGAGAACCACAGCTCATACATGCATTATAGTGTTAAGAAAGTCGCTAGCCGGCCAGCTTTGAATCGTATTCATCTGCATCATCCTATTTCCACAGGAATGTATAATGTAGCGCTCGTCGTATGTACAGTACAATACGGTATACCATTTGAATTCTATGTCTTTTAAATCTTTATGTGATGCGAATTCCATCTCTATCCCTATGTCAGTCTTTCCCAAAGTGGGCGATAACGCCCCCTTGTTTGCCTAAGCCTGGAGGGAGGCGGTAAAGAAATCTAGAAATCTGATTTTTTAAAACTTCAGGTGAAACAAGGATGTTATTGAGGTTTTTGACGAAAAAACAAACAGGGTGGGGGGCGACATAAGATAAGATAATTTTTAAAGTGGACGTTACATGAAATAAGTTTGTGCACCTCTGGTCTATGTCATCTACGTCTAAGTCTAGATCTGTGTTATCATCCATGTCTATGTCCATTTCTTAGTCCAGATCAAGATCTACATTTGTGCCTTAGTCTTTGTATACGACTACGTCCATCTCCATATCCATCTTAAGTCGCCCAATTGGTTTCATCAGCTTTTCCACCTCCATGGCATCAATGCTCATTTTTCCACTTTTGATTTAAAGAGCAAGTGGGAGTTCTTAAGAGTCTACGTTTTCATCATGATAGCCATTCGTGTTTGCCCTTCTGATAAAAGATTTATTTGTGGTTATTGAGCAGAGATTCCCAAACTATTTTGTTTCCTAGACTACTATCACTTTTTTCTGGATTTGATAGACCCTCTGCATAGTTGTAGTTAAAGGGATAGTGCATGTGGGGCAATTTAATTTTGTTCCCGTCCAACATAAACCCCCGTTGACTCTTCCGTGGATCGGACTGTCACCTGTCATAATGATAACATTTGACATTTCTGTCACCATATCATAAATTCCATACCTGTAATCGTTGTGGAAGCTTGGAGAGCTGGTAAACTTAGGTTGGAAAGATATCTTAAGTTTGCAACCCACAAAAATGTTTTACGTCTATATACGCCATCTGTCTTCTGGTTTCCCTACAAGTATCATATTTTTTTTAATAACCTCCGACAAACCCCGAAAAACCTAAACTAAAATTCATCTCATTCGTTACTTTTCAAATGAAACAAAAGCGCATTGAAATCGGTGCATTCGTTTTAGAGCTATGATACAGACAGCTTGGGACACACACATAGAGAGAGACACGTCAAACCTATCTCTTTTCGTCGGAGGTTCAAAATAATTCAATCAGTAAGCTTTGTGGATCCTCCATCTCCATAACCTTATTTCCACTGGAATGCATAATGTAGTACTCTTGCTTCGTAATTGCAATACAAAAGGTTATGCAACCTCATAACTATCTACAAAGAATTTGAGATCATGCCAAAGCATTATAAACATATCTAGAGTGCGTTTTAATTATGTATTTGCATTAAATATGCTGATAATCCTTTACTATTAGACGATAAATATCCAGAGCTCTTAACAATTGTATTGAAGACTGTATTGGAGACTAGTCTTATGATAAAATTACAATGTACGTGATTGTCGCCTCTGTCGTCTAGCGGTCCAAGTGTTGGACTTGACATCATGAGGTCCCGGGTGCGAATCCTGGGCCGAGCAACAAAAAAAAATGTGGTATTTCCAATTTTCTAAAAAAACTAATGTTGCTCGGGATTGGATATGTGCCCGGTAGGCGATAGGCTTGCCACCTAGCACACTGTGGGACTTAGTGTCTTCGGCTAGTTGTGGGTGCGCTGGTTGTACCTCTGCCTACCTCTTCGGAGATATGGGCGTGAAGATACTTTATAATGTACTTGAATCTTCAGTTTTTGTTGTAGTGTCTAAATTGAAAAGTTCAAGACAAGATCGTTTTAAATTGTGAATTAAGTCCGGCGCATACCTTCGGACTTTTGTTACTGAATTCCGTTTCGAAAAAATTTCGAACGCACCAAATTCAAAGGAATCTATGGACCTGTCACACACCTTAGGAATATTTCCGAACGGAATTAGAGTGGATTTGTATTGGCATCATTTTGTTTCGGAATTTCGAAACGGGTTTCCGTAAAGGGATTTCGAATATTTGTGCAATGGGCCTTGAGAATGTAATGTGTAATGGGCCTTGTTTTAAAATAAAAATAAAGTCAAATAAAAACTGAGTTTTTTAATCTATTATATAAAAATGAATTGCTAAATGTGTTGGTAAGCACATAACTTCTGAACGACTGTACCGATTTGGCTAATTCTTATTCTGTTGTGTTAGTTATTGTCAGAAGAAGGTTTTTATGATGAGAAAAACAGGGCAAATAGCAGGGAAAATGGGAAAGACAATACTTTATTTTTCCTCATCAAACTGAACGGGTGGAACGAAGTTCGCTGGGACAGCTAGTCTATAACATAAAAATGAATCGCTAAATGTGTTGGTAAACGCATAACTTCCGAACGACTGGACCGATTTGGCTAATTCTTTTTTTATTGTGTTAATTATCATCAGGAGAAGGTTCTTATGAAGAGAAAAACCGGGAAAGTTGCAGAGAAAATGGGAAAAAGAATACTTTACTATTTCCCATACTGAACGGGTGAAACGAAGTTCGCCGGGACAGCTAGTCTATCATATAAAAATGAATCGCTAAATTTGTTGGTAAGCGCATAACTTCCGAATGACTGGACCGATTTGGCTAATTATTTTATTATTGTGTTAGTTATTATCAGGAGAAGGTTTTTATGAAGAGAAGAACCGGGAAAGTTGCAGGGAAAATGGGAAAAATAATACTTTATTATTTCCCATACTGAACGGGTGAAACAAAGTTCGCCGGGACAGCTAGTTTATAATAAAAATAACGATTTTGAATACCTACCTATGTGCCCGGTTGGAGATAGGCCTGCCACCTATCACATTCTAGTACTAAGTAGTACCTTCCGCTTACGGGTTATGGGTACCCAGTCACATCTGCCTACCTGTTAGGAAATACGAGAATGAAGATACTAACTACACAAAACTAGTCATTTTATAGTAAGATTTTTAGTGGTTAGTTAGCTAGATTATTATTGTGTTATAAAATAATGAAAATGAAGGTGTAGCACAAGAGCAACGAAGCATATACTTTAAGTTATTTTTTATTATAATTAAAGAAACCAGTATTATCATGTCACATATTATTATGTTTTGTAAGAAAATGGTTGCTTTGATTATGATTAAAATAAATTTAATCGGGAAATTTTGTTACTTTTACAAGCTCTTACTTAGTATTACATGTCCTGTTGTTTGTAAGAGAATCAAGGCATCATCAGTATATTGTAAGAATAGGAAGAATATCATATAATAGGAATATTGGTCCGGCTCCGCTGAGTAGACCATCTGCCTCTCTGCCAGGCAGCTCGTAAGAGACGAACACAGGTTAAAAAATGTCATTACCAACCAGATCACTGGTGGTAGAGTGCTGTGCAGCAAATTGCCAGGGTAGGGATCCAGTGCCTTACCTATTCCTGCCGAAATAGTGAATGTGATGTTCCGCCCCGTAAGATAAGGTAGCCGGTAACCCTACACCCCAGCAACAAGGCACTAGCGCACCAATAACATCTACGGTGCCTTTAGGCCAATGTTGTCTCTTACCATCAGGAGAACCGTATGCTTGTTTTGTAATGGCATAAGACATAGCTTACAAAACAAGCCATTATAAAAAAAAAGTTTCCTGCAAGCGCGAACAAACAAGCAAACATACAATAGTTCTAAAATGCTTCTGTGCTACATAGAGTTTTTTTCCAAGAATTTATCTATTCTTAAATTGTCGCCACTGAGGATTAGCGGTCCGGTGTAGGACTTGACTCCTTGAGGGTTCGAAACCCAGGTCAGGCAACAAATAGAAATTGCGTTTTTTTATTTTCTAGAAACAAAGTTACCGGGACTAAACATGTGCCCTGTTTGATGTCTCGGATAGGCTTGCCACCTGTTGCAATGTGGGATTTCGTGTCTTCGGCTGGTCGAGGCCCTAGTAGTGCCTATACTTTGGTAAAACAGACATGATTACTTTTTACAATTGTAATCTGAATTTACGAGTGATTCATGTATGTATGAATCACGTCTAGAGTTGTATTAAAATTCACTACTTGTCCTGCATTCCAACCAGTTTTAGATTAATAAGTATTTTAATTAGACAAATAGTAATCTAAGGAAAAAGGTAGGGTTAAATATTCTTATATATGTTTATAGCAGTTTCATTTTGTTCGTTTTGTTCCGAATTTTTGAACATATTAATCGTAAAAAGGAATCAGAAATCTTATTATGAAAACACTAGCTGTTTTAGATATCTATTAATACCAGAAATTAAATTATCATTAGAAATTGTCTTGGACTAAGATGTTGCAATTAATTAACTTTACTTCATGTGTCTTCCTGGGTTCGATTACCGGGTCGAGCACCAAAAAAATGTGGTTTTTTCAATTTTCTAATAAATAAAAAAATGTTGCTCGGGATTATATGTGTGCCCGATTGGCGATAAGCTTGCCACCTATCACATTGTAGGGCTTAGTGTCTTCCGCTAGTCGTGGGTATCCTGGTTGTGGCTTTGTCTTCCTTTTTGGGAATACGGACAGCATAAAATGATTAAAAATACACAAATTACTCATTTTTCTATGCATAGGTACCAACGTTGTTTGTGCTCTTTATCTGAAAAATACTATTTGAAATGCCAAAAAAACTGACTAATTTTCCTAAATAGTATAGAACACAAAATTGTATGATTATGAAAATCAAAGAAAATATAATCACTACGTTTTAATAAAAATATGCGATCATTTTGTCTTTCAATCCCGCCAAAACCTCGCGTCAAAAACTTCAATGACATTTCGTTGTAACTCGCTAGTGCTGGGACCGCGGTTCTAGTGATGCACACAAATTATAAAGACTTGAGTGCCCTGATTGTGCCCCTGCCTACCTTCTTCAGGAATATAGGCGTGAAGATACTTACTTACTTACTTAAGTAATTTTGTCATATTTTAACGTCTGCTGTGATTAAATATAATATAATAAGTAGATAAAATTAGAGTCGACATTGACCTTCAAGGAGATTAATAAAAACGTTAATTAGTTACTTCTTTAATATTCATGCTAATTTTACGTCTGTTTACTTGTACAACTTTGATATTTGTGCCAAAATCTAATATTTATGCGATTATAGAAGTTTATGAGTTTATAAATGAATGTTAAGGTACTGGTAATGTTTTATTGGCACAGTTCGTAGGAAATCGTAATGTTTGTAATTTTAAGGTTTTATTTCATGGGTCGTTGGTAAACAGCTGGTGTTTAACTCTCGCCTTCCTGACAGACATAACTTGTGTGAAAAATATATATTTCTAAATTTGTGCAGTTATTAATATAAATTCATGTATGAAATTGAAAATAAACGACAAATAGAAAGATTTTAGATTGTAAAGAAACATTGTACTTTTCGTTTCGGAATCTTGAGCTACCTTTTGAAATAATAATCATCAATATCGGTTCGGAGTAATCGCTTTACAAACATGCAAAACAAATACACCGTCGAATAGTTGAAAACCTTATTTTTCTTGGAGTTGGTTAAAAGTAACATACAGGCACCCTCTTGTATCTAACGCTCTGGGCGGTCGTCCAGCCGCACCCTACCTCCCTAACTGACATCTGTTCGTATCTTAGTAGGGAAAACTAACCTTCTTCAAAGAACCTAACCAATGAAAAAACACATTTAGTTTTCTTAAAAGATAGTAAGAGGCAACTATAGACACAGTAGATGTTACAGGTGCGTCACTGTCCAGGTGCGATATGGAAGGCCTATTGTACAAGTCTGTCGGCTGTCCTACCCTCCAGACCGAAACATAACAAAGTCATTATGGCGGCAGGAATAGGCAAGTCGCAGTACAGCATTCTACCACCACTGAAATCTGCTTTTAAACTTGTGAAGTCAACTTAATGAAAATACAAAATAATAGCAAAGGCTTGACCTATTTCTGATTTCGGAAACACAATCATGCGAGGCTGTATGTAGACGCATGTAGCGTGTAGAAGTGCAAATATTTGCTGATTGAATTATCCGATTCATGCAAAGTGGGTTGTCACGTACCAATCGCGCGCTGACAATCAATATTTAACATATACTGTCAACAAGAGATCATGCAAAATTAATGTTAGCTTATTTATACCAAATGTTTGCAAGCCCTGAAACTTGATAAAAAATGTTTATATGCCCTGATGTTTGACAACCTAAGAATATTAAAAATGTGTAAATTTGTATATCACGTTTAAGTGACTGAACCTATTTTAATGATTTTTAGTCAAGGAATATAAATACTCTTTAGTAAGAGGTTTTAATATAATAGAAGAAAAAAAACCTACCTTTTTAACTAAAATCTTATGATTTTAGTTAAAAAGGTAGGTTTTTTTTATTTCGGCATCTTAACAGCTACTCTCGCGGATATAAGAGCTGGCGAAAGCAAATTTGTAAGCTTTAGCGCAATCGAGAGAAAAAATGGGCGTAGTTTTGTCGTAATTATCGAACTTTGTGTTTATATTGAGTGAAATAAGTCAATTTTGGTGGTATTTTGTACAATTTCGTTCAGTGAAAGAACACAATATCTTGTGTATTTTACAAGTGTCATGAAGAAATTAGTGTATTGTAGGTATATTTCCTCGTTGCCGACAAATCTGTGAAAGTGGGAGCTTGAGGAATGTGGCCACCGCTTTACACAAGACACTAACTTGACTTTCTTTGACGTCATAAGACTAATTTTGAATAATTGAACCCGATTTTGTAAAATAGGATAACTTGATGCAAACTGCAACTTTACTAATGGCAATTGCTAACGCTAGTTCCAAAAAGTAGAAGAAGAAAGAACTTGTAACTTTTTTCTTAAATTTTATAACAAAAGTTATAAAACACAGGACATAATATGCATAAGCATTAATGGACATAGTCACCGCTTGCAAGTGATAAAAAGTATTTTAAAAAAAGGCAAAACGAAAACTGCAAATCATTTTGTAACAAAAACCTAACCGGCCAGAGGTTATTAGCTCCAATTTGTTTTATACTATCAGCTACACACCACGCTACAATGAACAGTTTAATATTGATTCAAGGGAGGCATTTTTTTACTTAATTATTAAACACTAGCTGTTGTCTGCGGCGTTGCTCGCTTGATCCCACAGAACATTGTTTCGGGATGAAAACTATCCTATGTGTTAATCCAAGTTACCCTCTATGTATGTGTCAAATTTCATGATAATCGGCGCAGCAGTTTTTGTTTGAAGGAGTAACAAACAAGCAATATTTAGGACAATTTTTAGGAAATTAAAAGGACAGGATTTCGTGCGGTTTCTAAAAATCTAAAGTCGCAGTGTAATGTTGTAAATACTTTTACTATTTAACCGACTACGAAAAAAGTAAGTTATATGTTTGACTCCTTTTTTTACTAGCTGTCTCGGCGAACTTCGTTCAACCCGTTCAGTTTGTAAGAGAACAATTAGAATGTTGTTTTTCTTAGTTTCCTCGCAGTTTTTTCCTTCTCCTTATATTTTCGACCTTCCCTGGACTTGAAAAAATTGAAGAAAGTGGTCACCCGTTGGTCGAAATTAAATAAAAACTAATTTTAATATCTTATTGATAAGAATGCCATCTTCATTTCTCAAGACCAGCTACTTTGTTTCCAAACTTTTTAGTGCGCCATATGTGATCTTTTATCGTTATAAGTTACGTTGTATTGTACCCACACGGTAATGTTTTATTTATTGATTTAATGTACTTTATAAGCATTATTATTGAAAAATATTAGCGTTCTGCACTTCTCCTACACATAAAATATAAGTGTGCCAAATTTTATGCTCCTGCGTCAGCGCAATTTTCGTAAAAAGGGGTCCAAAGTTTTGGCATCACGTCTTAATATCTTCTTAATATATATAAATCTCGTGTCACAATGTTTGTCCTCAATGGACTCCTAAACCTCTTAACCGATTATAATAAAATTCGCACACCATGGGCAGTTCGATCCAACTTGAGAGTAAAAAAATTACCATCCTAGCGAAGCTGGAACGGGCAGCTAGTATAAATATATAATGTAAACTACGTTGTTTGTCCGCGAATGACTCCTAAACTTTTTAACCGATTTCAATCAAGTTTGGGTACCGTTTGGAGTTTGATCCAACTTGAAAGATAGGATAATTTACATCTCAATTTATGATCAAAAAATTACCATTCCGTCATTTCATTCTTTATCCGTCATTACTGAATCAATACCTAAAATCCTTTTTTTTTCTTTAAAATAGCATATTTCCTATGTAACCACAATCGAAACCAAGCCTGGAACTGATGATGTACTCCCAAAAAAATCGAGGAAAAGACTTAATTTTTGTGTATGTAGTTAATTTATGTTGAAATTAAAGTCGGTTTTTTTGCATCTTAACTGCAATAAGGGCCACTTGCACATTTCCAGGTTATATTTGACATTGAGTTAAATTGTCATATACAAGAGGATTTAACTCAGTGTTAAACACTTAACCCAGGAACCACGCACGTTCCTTTGCACGTAAGTGGCCCTTAAGTAAATAATAGCTGAATACTTTGAATCAACAAAAACCAACCCACATCTGCGTCCCCAAAATACAAATCAACCCAGAAGAAAATCGGATCGATTTCAGCTTCGTTGGAGGTCAGACTTTTTGTAGAGCGTTACTAAATCCAAACATATGCGGCCTAACTTAGCAACCTAATACTCTGTAACAAAAACCAAATTCTTAAATGTTTGTAAAAGTGAAAGAATAACCATTGCAGCAAAATAAACATTTACTTTCAATGTTATTATTTCTTTTTAGGTAAAGCAAACGCTATTTTTAAGCAATTGATTCAGAACTTTTTAAGTGGTCTATATTAAAAAGAAAGTGTTAGTTATACTATTTATAACTCAAGAACGGCTTAACAGATTGGGCGGAAAATTGATGGAGAGTTAGAATTAGAACCAGATACTTTTTATCTCTTTCGACTGCGAGGAAATTAGCAAAACAATACTTTAATTTTTTTCCTTACCCTGAACGAGTGGTACGAAGTTCACCGGAACAGCTAGTTTAACATAAGTGTCAGTTGATGGACTTTTATTATTTTTTTGAAATAGCTAATATGTTGCTAACCGCGAGGTTTTTATAACATCACCGGACTATAATATTCATAGTTAAGAAAACGTCTATAGGGTCAGCTAGGAGAAAATACGAGTAAATATACCATTTTATGGTAAATTGTCTTTCTAATTACGATTAAAAAATAAGATTAACAAAGTGTAACCCAGGCACAGGCTACGATCTTTTCTCAACGGAAATACCTTCACTTTTCCTTGCACTTGGCATCAAGTGAAAATGTTTCGTCTGCACGGCATATTGTTTTTGAATTCATTGTTAGAGAGAGGTGAGGACACTTTGTTCTGAGTCTGAGTCTTTGCAAAGAGTCTCTTGCTGTTATTTCTTAGAATATTTTAATTTGTTGCGTAATTGTTTGAGTTTTTATGTTTTTATTATATTCATAATTTTTATGTGACAGCTTATTTTTAATTATTACATTATTATAGTGCGGGACAACTGCAAAAGACGACTTCGATTTCTAAATACACATAATAAAACTGCAAAAACCGACTCCATCTATTTCATTGAAAATCAAATCACAATTTGTTGGTTCCCAAAAGGTCCCACATAAACTTTATCAACATCCTACTAGTAGTTTTCAATTCAATTCAATTCATTTATTTATTTAAGTAGGTACAGTCTAGTACAGTATGATATAAGTAGGTACAGTCTAGTACATACAGTATTATAGAAGTAGGTACAGTCATAGGTCTTAAAGATTACATTACAAAAGAACGACTACTCCTTGCCTAGTAGCGTACAAATATTATTTAGGAAAAAGTACGTAAATTTAAGAAATAAAATTTAAAATTTGCAGCAATCAGGTTCACTATCCCACGTATTTACGCAGACATTGTAGATTCAATGCAGAACTAGCAATACTCCAACTAGCCTGCTCTTATTTATATTATTGTACATAAATAAAGTTTAAACAAATACACCCATTTAAATTAAATACTATTACATTTTGTCAAATTTCAATTAAATTAAATATATAATTAAATTATTCAATTAAATCTAAATTATATTGATGTCGCAATTATTCCTATTTTAATATAAATTCAAATAATATACTTAATTATCAATAATTACGGATCCCATTTACAATTAAAGTATTCATTGACGTCATAAAAAGCTTTGGCTTTTAGCATTTTATTGATATTTATTTAATTTTTTTTAATATCATCAATGTTTCGCAGTGAAGCAGGCAGATGGTTATAAATACATTTATGCATTATTAAGTATAATTAAAAAAATCATTACTTAAATCATAATAAGATTAACATGGGACTAAAGAACTATCAAAATCGGTTCGCCGTGGACAGAGGAATCGCGTTACCAAAAAATACAAAAAAATAAAAAAAAGAATTGAAATGAGAACCTTCTTATTTTTTTGGAGTCGGCTAAAAAACCGAGTATTTCTCTAAGATCAGATTATGATCACATCCAGAGTTGGTAACAATAATCTCAAAAGTAAGTACGCTCAAATGTTTTTTTTAAATACTTATGTTTTTTTTCATATAGTTATAAAAGTCAAGTCAAGACAAACTTTGAGCCTTATAGTCCTTTGGGGTTGATTAAAAAAAAAGGATATGTTTGAATCGAGATTTTAGCTGTATGCATATAAAATTTCATCGAAATCTGTTCTGCGGTTTAACCGTAACAGACATACTTTCGCATTTAAAACATTAAGTATGGATACATATAACATTGAAATGAAATTGTTTGAGCTTCCTTAAATCTAAATATTAATACGTGACGCAAAAACTTTGGACCCCTTTTTTACAAAAATTGCGCTGACGGAGGAATATAAAATTTGGCACACTTACAGTTTATGTGTAGGAGAAGTGCAGAACGCTAATATTTTAATGTTAATGTTTATAAAGTGCTTTAATTAAAAAATGAAACATTACACGTACTACCATGCATTTGACACACACAAACAAATACATAGATGATAACGATAAAAGATCACAGATCGACCAATGAGCGACCACTAGTAAATATTAAAAGATAACATGCTACATTAATTACTCGATGGCGGTTATGCTAATTTTGACATGTACTTAAATATGTTTCGACATAAATCAAGTTAAGTACCATTTAATATGTTTATCATTTCGCAAACTAGCTCAATGGGAAAACATTTAGCATTTAAGTAGTTGTTAACGTTTATTCAAAAGTGGACGGACGCAACGGATTTTGAGGCAGTTTTTTTAATAAATAGAGTGCACTAAAGGGAAAGATTTTTTATGTATAACATTACAGAAGTTTGTCCACCCGTGTGATGCTGGGACTGGCTGCTAGTGCTTTATGTTGATGCTATTTAAACACGATAGGTATATGACTCTTCTGGTGATAAGAGACAACGTAGCCTACACATGTAGATGCTACTGGTACGTTGCTGTCCAGGAACTGTGGCGAGATCACTATTGTAGAACTTACTGGCTACCTTACCTTCCGGACCGAAATGGCTCTATCATTGTGGTGGCAGGAATAGGTAAGACAGTGGTCCTTGCCCTGGCAAATTGCTTGATCACCTCAGTGATTAAAGGGTTAACGTACACGCCTAAAGCCGACCAATCGCGACCACTAGTGGTCGATTCCAGATGTGGGCAGGCATTTGTGTGAAGAACATCTAATTTTCCGTATTTCCGGGTTTTTATTTATTGTCTGTGTTTTTATTGAATTTATTATAGTTTCTATGTGTTAGTATCGATGTCTTATATCCACAACCGAAGCATATAATCTGCTTACTTTGAGTCAATTTATATAATTTGACAAGGGACGTTTATTAAATTCTCAATATCAATGACCCTTTAACTTACGTCTGACTCTTACGAGCTGACAGACAAAAAAGCAGATAGTCTGTTCTACACAGAGAAGGGTAATTTGGAAAAAACTCGGCCAAGTGCAAGTCAGACTCGCACACCGAGGGTTCCGTACAAACCTGTAGTTGAATAAGTAAAAGTTGTTTTGTAATTATGACATTTTATTATATGATTAAACTTAAATTTTACGGTTTTTACAAATCTTTCCTTTATATGTTCTAGAAGACATTGATTCGTACCAAATTTCAATATATTGAGTTCACGGAAAGAACCCAAGGAAGTTACGAGTTTCGAAAACGTGCGTCATAAACGGCTGCATCTTTTGATTGCGTTACCTTAAAAGTGTGATTCAATGGTAGGCACGACTATTTGACATAAATTTCAGCCTGATACCTCCACGGGTTCAGAAAATCGATCTTGACAGAAGGACAAACGCTATAAGGGTTCTGCTTTTTTATTTTGAGGTGCGGAACCCTAAAAACAAATGCTAAACTATTTTCTAGTTGCAAGTGCATTAGTATACTAATTGCAACACTATCCTTTCAAGGTAATGGGATCACGTAAACGTAGTTAAGTTTGAAAGTGTTACTCTCAGCGTTCGACATTATTAAGCCCTATACATAGCTCTTTAAGTACCTGTCTAACCCTAATTTGCGTTTGACATCGCTTTGATATAGTTCATTCTATTCGTTAAAAAGCTTGTTATCAAAGAAACTTTCATTTCATCGTCTGATTTAAAAACGTATTTTCCCGCGTTTATGCGGGTCCCTTATGTAGAATAGATCAACTATCTAAGATCGTCATCTTTGATACATACAAGGTTCAATAACATAAAATGCAGGAGGATGATGTTTATTTGTTATAAATGTTTGGAAACTATTGATCTATAGACTCTATTGTTCACTAGATTTATAGAACACTAGTGGTAGAGTACTGCACATTGCAGCACATTGCCCGGGTTCAAAATTCAGGGATTCACCGCCTTACCACGCCTTACAGTAGTACTATTTAAATTATGAGCTTCGGCTATATTCGTCAAACTTCGGAAATCCGAATGTTTTTAAAGATTTGTATTTGTGAGATAGAGTTGTATTACATAATTAATCATTTCGCTTAAATTTAGATTAGGTCAGCCAAATTAAAAATTAAAGTGTAAAGTGTAAAAAGAGTAAAAAGTGTAAAGCCGAAGCGCATAATTTAAATAGCAGTACTGTTCCTTTTCCTGCCTTCATAATGACTATGTCAGATCCCGGTCTGGAGAATAGGGAGAAGATGCACTATAGACCTAGCATCCCTGCCTGAGGATAGCGACGCACAAATACAATGTACAATCCTTGGTGTCTAAATGCCATGGTAGTCTCTAACCATCAGGAGACCTGTATGTTTGTTCGCTGACCTATCATAAAAAAGACAGAAAAAGGTTAATGGTGCGTGACAAATATGAAGCTATGTTAGGTGTCTTATATAAATAGCTATCCGAAACTGAATTACGACAGTAAGAAGCATTTTTAATCTGATGATAAATATAGATGATGTTGTCTTGTAATAGTCATAGAATTTATTATATATAAGCTGTTCAGACGAACAGTTCAGTTTGTATGGGAATAAATAAAATGTTGTTTTTCCTAGTTTCCTCGCTGTTGTGCGGAATAAAATGTACCGCTATATCCTTCTTTCGGTTCTAAGCTACCTCCCCATCAATTTTCAGCCTAATCGGCTTAACTATGTAACACGACTTTCTTTTATACTAGTGGTCGCCCATTGGTCGAAATTCGACCATAACAAATTTTAATATCTTGTTAATAAGAACGTCATCTTAATTTCTCAATACCAACTTTTTTGTTTCCAAACTTTTTAGTGTGCCATCTGTATCTTTTATCGTTATCATCAATATATTTGTGTGTATCAAATGCATGGTAGTGTGGGTAATGTTTTATTTAATGATTTAATGTATTTTATAAGCATTATTATTGAAAAATATGAGCGTTCTGCACTTCTCCTACACACTAACTATAAGTGTGCCAAATCTTATGCTCCTGCGTCTGCACAATTTTCGTAAAAAGGGTTCCAAAGTTTTGGCATCACGTATTAATATATAGATAATATTATTATAGACGATTCATCTTCCATAATTATTATGTATTCGTCGAGTTTTCATTGTTTTTATTTCGATTTTTATTGATAAGATTTATTCGGGGCTGAGACAAATCCAACGAATCAAAAACCATGAAAATTTGTCCAGCACGTCTCGAGTTATAAGTGTTCTAACAAACCTGTCTTTGTTTTGTATATACATATAGATGTAACTAACCAAAAGCACACCAAAGTAATTGACAATAATTGCAAATGCTTAGCGAAAGCTTTTTGCTAATATTACATGTGATAAATAATGAAACGATTACACCCTGTGGACTAATACATTATTAACATAATATTGTATAACAGTTACTTTGAAATGTATATTCATTAATAATTGTGGACATGAATTTAGTTTAATTAAACATGAATGTTACATAATTAAGTAATCGTTAATGTACATACAATTTAGGTGATAAGACAATAAACAAGCATACGGCTCTGCTGACATTAAGAGACAACTGTAGCCTATAGACACCATTGATGTTATAGGTGCGTTGCTGTCCTATGTCGGAGTGTTAGGAAGGTACAACTTACAAGACCCTACACTCCTGATCGGAACATGACTGACAATATGGCGATAGGAATAGGCTTAGATTCCTTTCTTTTTTGTTCACAAAAATCCTATGGTAAGACAGTCCACTTGTGGATGTCGTGGATTGTGCAGCAACTAGCAGAGGAACGAATCCACTGCCTTTACTATTCCTGCCGCCATAATACACATGCTACATGATTGATTAATTAAAATAAAAATAATGATTGTGCCCTGTTCCGGTCAAGAGGGTAGGGTAGCCGAAAGATTTATAGAATGGGCCTAACGCCCTAACCAAAAGACAGCGACACACCTATGGTGTCTGTAGGCTACGGTTGTTTCATGTCATCAGAACAGCTGTTTGCTTATTCCTCATCTTATTGAAAAACGTGTAGTCGAATTTAAAACCTCCTTGTATGAAGGTTGGTTAAAATGTCACTAAAAATACAGAGCGTAAAGTTTAAAAGATGTGAATAACTTATTATGTTGGAAATAACTCGACAGCCGTAGATAATTTGGATACACAGATTTCGTTCCGTGTTATCTTACTGTCAGACTGTTTAACAATTTCAGTAAGTATTTTTACGCCCGTTAATTTATACAATTTAGGTTAGTATCTTTACGCCCGTTAATTTATACAATTTAAGTAAGTACCTTCACGCCTCTATCCCTGAAAAGTAGGCAGAGGTATGACCAGGGCACCCAAAATTAAACTTGATCTCTTAACGTAATAGGTGGCAAGTACAGTAAAAACACTATAACTAAAATGTCGAATAAGTAATAATGTTTGTTTTATAAATATTTGCTTATAGATTTTTGGGCACGGGTTTGTATAGAGATGTAATATGTGTGCCCTTCTGTTATTGCCAGTTGCAAGTCGAAGTAGCTGACACGAGTTTTTTAATTTTAATATAAGAGATTCTACGCTACCGCCTCTGGCACACAACACAATAAATGTGATTTCTGAAGTCTTCCGTGATAGTAGAATTAGTAATCCTGAATGATCATGGCATAAACTCTATCTCCTGATTGCAAGCAAACCGACTTTGCCTTTTACAGTTCGCATAAGACATACTCTCAATGGTAGATAAATAAGAACAATCTGGGGCATGAGCCTCAATAAGTACGGACAGAGCCTAAAAAGAGCGTTCACATAGAACTTAACTGTCTGAATGACGGCTAACCGCTTCAACGGACCCTATGATAAGGATGGACAAGAAAGAGAGAGAAGTTGAAAAGTTTTAAAATGGTTTTTTTTTAAACCCAGCAGTACTTTTTATTAAGTTAAGCTATTTCTGGTTAAAATTAAAAAAATAGTTAAGGATTTTTTGAGGAATTAAATCCTGGCTACGCCCCTTAACTCTAGTAAAGAATCTTTGCAGCATAAATCACTTAGATATACTCTTCCACATTATACTGAAATGCAAAAGACGGTTTTAAGTCTTAATTAAATTATGAAAGAGATATATTTTATGCAAACTTGTTTGTTTAATTCATTTTCTATTCCAATTTTAGTACATTCGTTAAACAATTATTTAATTTATATCTATTCTATTTACTTATATATATTTTATTTATATTATTCTATTATTAAGTATTTTCGGTGGAACAGTATTTTTTTACTAGTATAATTTTTAAGTTTGATCTCAAATAATAACATGTTTTTGTTGAAATTGATATACATACATATCTTCATGTCAAGTCCCTTACGTAGAAGGCAGAGAGTATAGAGTGCCAGACCTGACAAATTTATATTACATCCTGAAATTGATATCATTTCATAAAAAAGCGAATTCTTAAAAAACACATTTTTTTATCTTAGACCATGTTTTGAAAATCTATTTTGCTATGTTACTCAGGTCTAGTAAGTTTTTTTAATCAGATTGATATTATAAAGTTGCCAAAAACAATGAAGTTCTACCAAGTGCCGATGATGAATGGTGCGAATAATTTAAAGAGGAATATGAAAATGTAGTGCCAGATATAGAACAAGAACACAACAGTAATTCAAGTGTATTACGCCAACGTGGCGTCGGCGTCTCGGGTTTCTCACAATAAAAATTAATATTGATCGATGTCAACCAGGATGAAGTCAACCGTTTATACAACTACATACCTACCTACATATTATATTAGTAGATAAACAAACAGACGGATTTTTATTGCAAGGGCCTACTTAAAGACTTTGGGCTCAAAACCAGGGCCCCGCGCATACAAAAAGGCCCCTGCCAAAACAAAACTTATTTTATGTAAAGAAAACTAAGTTAAAAAATAGAAAAAGTTTTTTAATTTCCTTTTAACATTTTGTAAATGTACAATAAAGAATTTAATTATATCAATAATGAATTTGACAAGTGACAATCCGAGTGCGCGACTGAATTAAACATTAACTTGTTGCTTGTCGAAGCTAAACTTATTTTTTGAGGGCGAATTAACCCCAACTAGTGTTAGCCAGGGTCCCAAAGTCACGTTATGCCTACTGGTAAGAATGCACTTCACCTAAAGACTCCAAGCATGTTCAAATAACAAATAAATGAATATAATTCAGGACAAGTTACTCAAATTGAATCTAACCCCGAAGTAAGTGAATTAGGTATATGCTTGTGTTATGGGTGTTAGTCATAGTTATATAGAAATACTTAAAAAAGAAAACAAGAAAACATTTATTCACAGACTAAAACTTACCACACATCATTAACAAAAAAAACAACTAAAAATCTAACTTATCCCTAAATATAAGCAACTTAAAAAAAGACAAGAAAGTGATACTTAATTTTATAAAACATTCTTAATTAAATATAGAAACAGAGAATAAATCTTAAATAGATACCACTATAAATTTAATAAACACTCAGATCCTAACACAAATAACATCTTTAAAACCTTAAAAAACATATTTTGTAGGTACCTACCTGCTAGTTGCTGCTTTATATGCTACCAATTAGTTGCCGAGGCCTATTTTTTAATTTCTTTAAAGCAGAACATTCTCTCTTCTACATTTTTATTATATGTGAAGATATATTCAAACAGGATGTAATGATGAAAGCATGGGTTATTCAAAGAGTGATTACTGATGCGATCAAAAACTATTCTTAGAATTAACCAGTCTTTGCAATACATTCACTAACATAATCACATTTTTATTATCCTTATCTATTTCACGATCGAATCAACGTACATACAATGGATACTTCCATTGCTTCGTCATTCCTACATTTAACATTCAAGACGTATTGGATTCTTTTATTGAATGTAAAGTATATTTTTTTACTTTGATAATGGCTAACAGACATTTTCCAAATCACTTCAGTAGTTTCGGAGCCTATTCACATAAGCAAAAAAATCAAATGTTTTCTTTTTTTACAAAATTCGTGTAGAGTAGAAGTTTAAATGTCAAACAGACATGTAGCGCCATCTACTGGGTCCAATTGTACTTATAAATCATTCAGGAAACCATAGAAATAAAACTTTAAATTAATCGTTTTATTCTTTTAAAAGTTAAATGAAAAAAGTACAAAAGGATAATTCTTACCACCTGTTGTCTTATTACTGATTTTCTTTTGGAAATTTTATGTTTAATTAAAGAAATTACTCGTAATTTTAGAATTTTCCTGTTGCAATAAATAGTTTATTAGGAATAATGTCAGCTTCTAATGATAAAAAAAAATTCGTATCGGTCCTGTAGCTTTGGATCCTATTCAAAACAAATAAACAATAAAATATATCTTTACAATATTAGGGTAGATGTTACGTAGTTGTGGAATCAAGATAGTAAAAGAGCATATGGCTCTTCTGAAATGAGTGAATGGATGAATGATAAAATGACTCATCGGTTGAATGCATACACATAAATGCACTAACAATTTAAACAATATGATATTTATCTTAATAGTCTATGGAAGGTTTAGGTGTATTCTAGAAAGTTAGTTTTTGTTTTTAGAACTAAAGTTAAGACCTGATTGTGAGAAACAACCGTGGTCTATAGACACCATAGATACTATAGGTGCGTTGCTACATTTTGATTTATTGGCCATTTGGATTATATCTTTTCATGTGTATAATTTAAGAGATCTGGCGAAAGAACCTCTAAAATTGATATTCATAACTAAGATATAATTCACGCCTACTGCCAGCAACGCAAGACAGTTTGGATTCGATTCACAACGGGGCCAGGCGGCAGATATATATGAACATCTAGATGTCTGTATTTCTGGGTTGAGGTGCTGATTATGTTTATTGGGGTTTCAGTACTACTTTAAGTTAATGCAAGCGTGAAGATATTTACTTTTCCATTACATCTATTCCAGTACATATTTAAATCTAAACTTATAAAATAGCATGTCCTGACTGACTGATTCATCATCGCCAAGCCAAAACTGTTAGAGTTACAGACATGAAATGTGGGTTGTCTGGGTAGGGTGATTTTATTGAATAGACACCCACTAAGTAAGGAAATTTGGAAATTCTACCCCTGACGGGGTGAAACATTTTTAAGTTAGAAACATGAAACTTTATTTTCAGATTACTTATTAAAAATTAAGTAGATACGTAGCTAAGCATTTGCTGGAAATTCGACTTCTAAGGGGGTGAAGGAGGGGTTGAACGTTTGTCTGTAAATCCTTATTAATGAGCTATAATCAGTTATAATATATTACTTGCCATCCAAGCAAAACCGTGGGTAACAGGTAGAATTTACATATGTTAGTATTGTTGACTTACACATGTCCTAAGGAGTTAGATTCAATCAGTATAATTAGTGCAGGGATATTAATTATTATATTCATATTAATTTGTTTATCCAAGTTATAAAGCATTTCATCGTACTCTTGTGCTGATAGTAAGGTCATGACTATCAGTCATTTAAAGTTGTTATCTGCAAGTGACAGCAAGGTTAAGGGTTGGCTGGTACCAATGGTCGTAAACATTCATGTGAATACGTAATAGGCTGGATTAAGAATATGTGATTAATTGTGGGTACAGTTAGCAAAGAAAATATCTGACCATATTTTATTACATTAAGTAATAAAAGTCGGACAGCTTACAGCCCTGGTTATCGAGAAGTATGTTTTGTCGTTTCTTCATCTAAGTGGCTAGGGTTGAAAAGAAAACACAACTTACTTTAAATAAAGAAAAATCGGAAAAATTAAAAAATAAACATTCGTTTTTAAATAAATTTTAAAGAAAGAAAATATTCACCCCAGAGAGGAATTTAAATTGTAACCTTTCGTCTCATGCCAATGAATGCTCTAACCATTTGAGCTGCTGAGCTATTGATGATTTTTTAATTTTCATTTAAAACTATTTTGTAAGTACAATAAATAATTTAATTAGTAATAAATATGGCAAGTAGCAACACGCATACCCGTTGTACTATATGGCAGAAAGTATTTTATGCAATTTATAATAAACTAGCTGCGCCCCGCGGTTTCACCCGCGTAAGTCCCAATCCCGTGGGAACTCCGGGATAAAAAGTAGCCTATATGTTATTCTGGGTCTTCAGCTACCTACATACCAAATTTCATCGTAATCGGCTTTGTAGTTTTTGCGTGAAAGAGTAACAAATATCCATACATCCATACATACAAACTTTCGCATTAATAATATTAATAGGATAATATAATAATCAAATACGTAAGTATCAATACGAAATAAAAAATATATTTATATATATAATTCTTGTGTTCGTGTGTTTGTCACTGAACTCCTTCTAGACGACTGGACCGATGTTGATGAAAGTTTTTGTGTGTCTTCAAGGGAATTCGAGAATGGTTTAGATTCACAATTTGGTCTCTTGAAAAATGTTTTTTTAATTATTATTTTTTTATAATAAGTACCTACTTATTGATTTTGGAATGTTTCACATCGGACCCGACAGTCTGCGCTACTGTCGATGCATTAATGTCAAGCGATACGAAGTTTGCTGGGTCAGCTAGTAAATATATTATTTGTGTAAATATTTAAATACCAACATGTGATAGAATTTGTCAGTATTCTTAAACTTTTCTGTACCTACCGTCTATTTATCTTAATACTAATATGCCGCTAACAAATAATTTTAATTTATTTTTATATTTTTAACTGACTCTGAGACGTTCATTTCCTGTTAGGTGTTGTTGTCAGTTTTACCACCATCACTGAATTATATTTGAATATTGGTATAATGGTATCGACTACTTGTAAACATCAGTCACTTCCTTAGATGATGTCCATCACTAGTTCAGTGACTGGAAAGAGTGAAAACAAAACCTGTCGTGTAATATTAGACTATAATGTAGATATTTTGGTTGCTTACTCTACATATACAATCGTGAAAAGGATATTTTTGTATGACAACTGTACATACATTTTATATCTTACTAGCAGTTATTCTTTGTATGTGTGTTTGTCATCTAACCATCTAAAAGGATTTATAAGATCAAAGTTATTTTTTTATAAAATCAACCTTAAAAAGTAATGCAAGTTTCTATGAAAGTCTGTTTTACGCTAACAAAAGGGCAGGCATACAGCAAGTTATTGCATTAAATTTAATAAACATTTAGTCTTAGAAATACAGATACTTAAATGTATACCTACCATACAACTGCAAGGCCTTGTCAGAAATCGAACCCAAGATGGCGTTAGTCGTGACCGCTAACCTTAGCCTTGACTAACGAGGCGGTCATTAAACATGTTAAAAATTTTGGTTACGTATGTGTATCTACATATTATCCATATATGTTTCACATTGCTTACTTAGTTAGGGAGAAACTACCACCAGCAACTGGTAATGTTATAAATGTATTTTTATATTTTATCATTTGACTTGACTACTTAAAGTTCTGGGTTCGATTTCCGGGTCAGTCATTAGAAAAAGTTGAAAATGTATATTTTCAATTTTCTATTCAAAATAACGTTGCCCGGGATTACATTTGTGCCCGGTTGGCGACAGATTTGCAAACTATCACATTGTGGGACTAAGTATTTGGCTAGTATCCTGGTTGTACCTCGGCTTATCTCTTTGGGGATACGGGCGTAAAGTTACTTTTTCTTAAATATTTGGTAACGATTTCATATTTTTGATATTGAATTACGCTTCAACGCCTAAACAGATTACAATGAATGTTAAGTGTGAAAGTATTCAATAATACGAATAAGGACTACATAGTTTAAAACAAAGTCGCTTCCTCTGTCCCTATGTCCCTTTGTATCTTATCCAATATCTTATATCTTTATATCTTATCCAATCTTTAAAACTACTCAACGGATTTTGTTGCGGTTTTTTTAATAGATAAAATGATTGAAGGGGATGGTCTATAAGAATATTTAATAACCATACGAAGCCGGGTCGGGCCGCTAGTAAGCTATATACTAATCGCGTAATGAAGTACCACGGGTATGCTATATAGCTAAAATACTATCAAAGATGCGGCCAATATATAGCAAGATTCAATAGATATACACGTTTTTTTGAGTTCACACTTGTACTTATCCACTGTATACTTTATTTAACACTTTCTGTTACTTTTTAGCCAACCGGTTTCACTTTTTACAGCAGGGCTTTGAAACTAAAGACAAAAAAGGACTTTTTTGATTTAACATTCAACACCTAACGTTCCAACGTAACCTAACGTTCAATACCTAGTATTAAATACCTAGTATTGAACGTTAAATCAAAAAAGTCCTTTTTGTCTTTAGTTTCAAAGCCCTGATGATGCTGTAAAAATTGAAACTGGTTGGCTAAAAAGTAACAGAAAGTGTTAAATAAAGTATACAGTGGATAAGTACAAGTGTAAACTCCAAAAAACGTGTATATACAATAGAATTCCACCACGTGCCTACGATAGCAAGTATAGATTCCAGATTCAATAGATATACAGTTCTTAAACATTTTCATATGTAGACCATTGTGATTAGTTATTATTACAGATAATTTGCTAGGAGCATTACAGCAGGCGGTGTTTAAAATGTCGTTAGTCTACATTGTACGTTATATCTAGACTTAGATCAAAAATATCTAGTTTAGAAGTACCTACTTAGCCAGCATGTCCTAGTCTCATTTGGCCACGTAGACAAACTGCTCTCCTACCTGTCCTTAAAAAAACTATCGTTGGCTCATTTGTCACTAACACCGTGATTAACACTGTTTACATTGACTATACAAATGGTACATGTGCTACAAGGATAAAATATTTTCTAATTTCTAAGTACGAATTGAGTGAATCAGTCCGAGGCTTTTCCTTAAAGCGATGGCGTTATAGATTACTATAAAATTATCTTCACGCTGGTATCCATGAAGACGTAAGAGGTATAATCAGTGCACACACGAGTAGCTGAAGACACTAAAACTAAACAATCACAGGCAACGTTATTTTTTAAACTCAATTGAAAAGAGACATTTTTGTTGCCTAGCCCGAAGATCGAACCCGGACCTCGGGAAGTCAAATCCAACACCGGACCAGTACAGCCTGTTTTATAATCAATGAACCGTTTGACCGTCTCGTTGGCCGAGAAGTTAGCGTACACGGCTAGCTTCACCGACCAAACACGAGGTTCCGGTTTGATTCACGATAGGGGCATTTGTTTGATGAACATCGATGTGTGTATTTCTGGGTCTGGGTATTTATTAAATTTATTTTGGTATCTTTTTAAATATTTTGTATGTATTTGCAAAAAAAAGGAAAATAAAATGCGAAACTCTATCACCTAGTCAGATGTCACTGCGTTAGTGGCGGTAAGCCTATGCTCGACTTTTACGAGCTGCCTGGCAGGAAGGCAGATGGTTTATTCTGCAAAGGAGCTCGGACCAACACGAGAACAATACTTAAATAGATACCAGAATAAATTTAATAAACATCCAGACCCGGAAATGCAGACAACTTAATGTTGATCGGTTGATTGGTAACGTCAGGCGTAAAAGCTAGCCCCGCGACCACCGACGCGGTTAAATTAATAGGATGAGGGAATTTAAAATCTGTCAAAAATTACTGACCATAGGCGATCATAGGTTTACCTTCACTAACACCGTGATTTCCCACTAGGTGGTAGAGTTTCGCAGCAACTCGCCCGGTACCAACCACCGCCTTATGTATTCCTGCCACCATAACGTCCAATGGTTGCTGTTGCCGTGTTCTGGTTTGGAGGGTTAGGTAGCCGGTAAACTTACTTTTGCTTGAGGCCTAACATCCCGGCCAGAGATTGGCAACGCACCATTACCACCTTTGGTGTCTCTTGGCGGCCTGAATTTCTTACCATCAGGAAATCCGTCTACTTGTTTGCCTTCCATTATCATAAAAAAGTATTTCTATGTATACTATTGTTGACTTACACTCATAACACAAGCATACCAAAAATTAGATTAATAAGGGGTAAATTTAATTTGTGCAACTTGTTCAGGGATATTTATTTTTTATTTATTATGTTTATAAGGTAAATATTCATTGTGAACTATAAAATAATTCACTGAATATGCATCGTCCAGTAAAAAGTTACATGAAACCATGATCTGACCAGAGTTGGCGCAATGAGTAAAAATGTGTTCATTAATACTTAAATCATGATATTATGAAAGAAATTTTGATTA
>NJDD01000432.1:526691-559891 GCA_002245505.1 Calephelis nemesis
AATATGAAAAGCCTTGTATGATTCAAATTAAAACTTTAATAATAATGGACTTACACTTTATTTTAATTTTGACGGATGTTAGCATCCGTTAGTATTAGTATATACTCGTCAGTATAATATAATATATTATATAGTATTAATATAATAAGTACTCTTGTTAGAAGCGATTACAGATATGTAAATGATACAAATTTATTTATATATCGATAACAGCAAACCAGTGGCAATGATTTTTGAAAACAAAGTTAAGGTAGAATGAAACCGACTGGAAAAGGAAACGAATCTAAAAAAATGCAAAATAAATTAGGCGATAGGAAAGTTGGGAGGTTTTTTAGGGTTTAAAACGAAACAAACTAAAAAGTTTGAAAAAAGTGAAATGGTATAGTTGCAGGCAACAAAAAGATCTACAACTTTTGTATTTTCTCTTTTTTAGATTACGTCTATGTTGATGTAAAAACTCCAAATTACAAAGACTTTTGTTTTTTTTTTGAAAACAGTGCATGTTTTTGGATTTGAAATTTTTATTTTAAACTTTATTTCACTAGATGTCGAAAATCGGGGTGCAATTTTGAATCAAAAAATTCTCGTGTCATTTTATTTTTAAAGTAGGTAGGGTTTTTTTTCGGTGAAATCTCTAATTTTTGATGGTGTCAAAAATATACATTACTGTGACAATTACTGTGTACAAAGATTCTCAAAAATGACTATGATTAAACTCGGGTTTTTAACTAGCTCCGCAAAACAATTTTCATCAAAATTAGTCCACCGATTCAACCGTGAAAGCAAAACGACCAGCCAGATAGACTCACACATTCATAACATTTATACTTAGATGATAGCAATACCATTAATTTACAACAAAGTCGCGATAAATACCTACTATACTTTGTAAAGATTATTTCAAAGCGGATTTAGTTTGATAATAGACAGGACGCGTGTTATGATAACTGTCGTTTTATTGAGCGAATATGAAAAATATTCTGTCGCAATAGAGTACCAGACTAGAATATATAAAAGTTACTCTTACTTTTTTTTGGATTTTTCAAACAGTTTGTGTCATTCATGGTTTCTTGTGTATTGCAAGTGTAAAACTTTATAATGTGTAAGTGTATAAATTATTAACAAATTATAGTATGGTATAGTAACGGAAGGATACCTGTTACACAGGCTTAGCAACCCTTGCTTTTATAAGTTTCATTTTTTTAAGTTCAAGTTTTTTAGTTTAGCTAGATATAAAAGCGCCTTCTTTACTTTTTAAACTATTATTTATTATTGAATGAATAATTATTATTGTTATTTTAATCGATGCTATGGTAAGTGCATAAAATAAAAAATCGGTTTTGTATTAGGTTTATCATAAAAAAAGAATAAATATCCCAGTAAAAATTATCATAATATAAATTATTATGTGTTATGGGTATAAATCAACATAACACAGAAATTCTTAAACCGATACCGGAATAATTGTAATCCTATTAACATTACTAATGCGAAAGTTCTTGAAAATGAATGTTTGTTTGTTATGCTTGCTTTCCTGCAAAAACTACTGAACGGAATTAGATGGAACTGTATAGTTTATACATCAGAAGAGCTTAGAATATATGCTATAGGCTTAAAAAATACTTTAGCACTTTAAAGCTCGTGGAAAAGTGGAAGCTCGTAACCTGTATGTTTATTGCGGAACACAAACCAGAAATACCAACATCGATGCTCATCACGCAAATGCTTGACCCCATCGGGAATGGAACCAGAGCTTTGGAGTTGGTTTGGCATGTACGTTAAGCTTTCAAGTAATGAGACGGTCAGATATTCTATAAATTTATATAATTTGTTATTTCTAATGAATCGTTTTTGTGGTAAGTACTTAACGGTAATCAGGCAGTAATCAGCAGGCATACGAAGTTCCTTTTTTGTCGCGGCGTTTTTTTAAAACTATGTTATCTCATAACATATTTAACTAAATTTAGTGATGTCAAGAGCAATTTTGTTCAAAATGAAACACTTCCGATGAATAACGTGTTTATTTTGATAAGGATTAATGTCATGTTTACGAATTCATCTTCTCAAGTAATGTTTTTTATTAAACTGCTGTTAATTACCATAAAATGTGTTATAATGAGACAACCTTACAAGATATGCTATCGCTGGCTTATATATTTTGGGTTAAGAGTCAGATCCTTACGATTCTGAACATGATATTTCTTTAATTATTGTTATGTTCCCGGCACTTGACAAGTGTACGTGGATGAATGTATGCGGTCCTGCGCGTGTGTGTGTGTGTATGTGTGTGTTGTTTTAAGTGTTAATTTCCAGAGTGTGAAAAACACATCCTAAGATTCTGTTACAAAGATACCAACAAAGTTAACAAAAGTGTCTTAAAAATTAGAATTCATTTTTAAATTGGCACCGGAAATTGAACCTGAGATAGATATCATGTAGTCAATGCCAACACAACTAAACTGCCACAGAGGCAGTTGATGCAGTCGAGTTTGTGGTATTGAAATGATATTAGTTGTAACCATAATGTCATTAGTATTGGTTTCCCGATATTTTAATGTATCAACGACATGATCACCAGATAATTTCAATTCGCTTCGCAAATTAAAAGAATTGATTTAATTTGCACAAATTTAATACATTATTTTTATCATCGAATTTGTGGTCTAGTTCAACGTTGGACTTGACTTCTGGAGGTCCCGTGTTCGATCCCCGGGTCAGGTGACAAAAAAAATAGAAAATGTGTATTTTCAATTTTCTATTAAAAATAACGTTGCCATGGGATATGTGCCCAGTTGGCGATAGACTTGCCACCTATCAATCACCTTGTGGGACTTAGAGTCTTCGGTTAGTCGTCAGTGTCCTGGTTGTACATCTGCCTACCTCTTCTAAAATATGAAGAGACTTTTTTTAAATTCTTTTTTTTACTGGAAAAAACAGCGGACACCAAAGGCTTTCTTTATTCTTATGGCGGCACAGTGCTGTGCAGCCAACTGTCAGGATCTACCACCCTATCTATTCCTGCCGTCGTAACTATTTTGTTCTGTTCAGGTCCGAAGGGTAGAGTAGCCGGTAGACTTGCACAATAGACTTCCCGGATAGAGGACAGCAACGCACCTGTAACATCTATGGCGTCTATAGTTCACGGTTTTCTCGTACGACATGTACGTGTTGACCTGTCAAAAAAAACCAAAAAAAAAAATATAAGAGATATTCGTGGCCTATACACATCATAGATGGTATAAGTGAATTCCTATCTTGGAGGTTAGACCTTAATGTGCAACTCTACCGGTTGCCGTACCCTCCGGACTGAAACGTGACATTGTCATCATGACAGCAGGTCTTATTTTTAATGAACTATTTAACCCATGCTCACCTCTTTAGATCTGCCAGACGGAGAAATTAACTTTATTAATTATAATAACTAACAAAACTCAAACACGATTACTATATTTAATTACTTGGTACTCGCGTAACTTGGACTTGCGAGACTAATTACTTAATGCTTAATACGATTCATTTTGTCATAGTTCTCGATTTCCTTTAAATCCCACTCTTTCTCGGATCTCACTGTATGACCTTAATAACTGGTTTCCCACCAGAAGGCGATGGGATCGTCACATCCCGACATACAGTAATTAGTAACGGTGTGGTACTTTGTTAATGAAACTTTAACTACTAATGTAATGCTAGTTTGTAATTACAGCCATGATGGTCAAATAACACTATTAATCATTTTCAAAATGCTGAAGTTGCTCTTACATAATATAGTGTGGATGTTGCTAAGGTGAGGATTTAAAGCTAGCTGTACCTAGGTACAGGCTGAGCAAATTAAAGCGATTTTTTATGGTATTGAAAGGCAAACAAGCAGACGGAATTCCTTATGGTAAGGAATTCACGCCGCCTAGAGAAATCAAAATGTGTTAATGGTGCGTTGCCAACCTTAGGTCTTGAGCAAAAGTAATTTTACCAACTACCCGATCTCCCGAACCGGAACACGTCAACGGCAAGCAGTGACATTATAGCGGCAGGAATAGGTAAGGCGGTGGTACCCAGCCAGGTCAGTCGCTGCAAAACTCTATCACCTAGTCAGATGTCAAGGTGCAAGTGACGGTAAGTCTATGCTCGCCTTTTACGAGCTGCCTGGCACAAAGATGGTCTATTCTGCAAAGGAGCCCGGAACAACACGGGGAAAACGGGAAGTGAATAAACTATAAAGAGGTTCAACGTTAACGCGTTCTCTTTCGTCTGATTGCGAAATAAATAATGAAGCGCAGCAGAACTGCAAAAACTGACTAAAATTATTTCATTAGAAACCACGTCGCGATTTAGATAATGTTTGTTTATAGGTACAGCAAATGATTCCAAAATGGTCCATTATAAATTTTATCATGATTGTTTTTTTTATGACATTGGAAGGCAAGATGGATTTCCCGATGGTAAGAAATTCACACCGCCTACACAAAAACAAAAGGTGGTAATGGTGCGTGGCCAACCTGAGGCCGGGATGTTACGTCGGGTGTTGACGATCTTATCATTAAACTCAAAAACCACTATGATGGAAGTGATTTCGGACATTTTTGAAATCATGACCTACATTTCCAATAAAGAACCCTAAAAGGTTTGTTATTGGCCGAATAATCGCGTAAAAAACGTATTTACAAAAAAAACATACAGTCGAATATAGTTTTTTCCTTTTTTTGGTTTAGGTTTAAAGGTATAGGTTATAAGGTATGAAAAGTATCACCACAATGGTAGCCCCGAAGAGTTAAACCAGAGCACCCGCAATTAGCCAAAAGTACATAAGTCATATAACTTGATAAGTGGCAATCCTATCACAAACCGGGCAAGGCATAAAAAAGCGGCCAAGTGCGAGTCGGACTCACCTTGAATGGTTCCGTAGCAGCAAGTAACATAATAGTTCTAGCAGAGCATAAACAGTGATTGTGGTTTACTATTTATGACGTATTAAAAAAACTACTTACTTGATCTCATTTAAACTAAATTCCACTTAAAGTTTACATAGTAACGTACCACATTATTTTTTTTAGCTTCATCTTTCTTATATTTTAGAAGTCTTATTTTACAAGGAGGTCGATACACATTTTTCCATTTTTAAGTGTATTTAGGAAAAAAAATACAGAAATCGTAACATCTTTTTTTTCTAATTATAGACTTATTCGTAGACACTAATATGGGTTTGGTGAAAAAATAGTTTTTCAGTTCTATGTTAACTTCCAAAATTAATTGTTTTTTTTTTAAACTTTACTAAGTTTCAACAGTATGGTTTAGTTTCGGAAAAAAGTGGCTGTGACATGCGTACGGAGAAACAGACAAATAGACAGACAGAAATCACGAATCTATAATGTCCGTTTTTGACCCTTTACTACGGAACCCTAAAAAGAACAATGCCAAAATTGGAGTTATATCTTTAATTATGTCCAACAATCCCACCCACAACGTCAAAAAATCTTGTTAAAACATAAAAACCAATATTTACGTCTTGTAACTTGTTAATCATTACCTTAATAGACTAACAATGGGGTAAGTGTATTTGTACAATTATATAATCACGCCAATCAAGGTAAATGTAGAGCGGTAGGTGGATTTATGACATGTGCAGATTAACGTTTTTTTATTACTTTAGTATCTTAACGCCCATATACCCGAAGCGGTAAGCAGAGGTACAGGGCACCCACGACTAGCCGAAGACACTAATGCCCGATTTCACCAAGAGCCCCTATACTTTAGGGGACCTTTTAACGTTACTTATGGGACTGTTTCCATATAAAACAGTCCCCTAAAGTACGTTAAAAGTCCCCTAAAATATAGGGGCTCTTGGTGAAATCGGGCATAAGTCCCTCGATGTAATAGGGGATTGCCTATCGCCAACCGGGCCAATCCTGAGCTACGTTGTTTTTAGTAGAAAATTGAAAAAACAAATTATTTTTGTTGCCGGACCCGGAGTTCGAACCCGGAATCTCATAGAATCAAGTCCTACACTGGACCGCAAGTTCATAAATGCGAGTTTTATTTATTGCTTTAGTAATTATACTATTTTAACAATTACCTAAAAGTTTTAAGGATAAGAACATCAGAAAACTTACTTATCAATAGAACATTGGATGTGAAGGATACTAGTTAGTTAAGTAGATCTGGTAGAAATGACATTCAATACTCTGCCAACCTTGCAATAAATTTCGAAGATATGTATGTATGATATATACAAAGTATCTTAACGCCGATATCCCCGAATAGGTCGGCAGAGGCACAACCAGGGCATACCACGACTAGCCCAAGACAATAAGTCTTATAATGTGATAGGTGGCAAGCCTATCGCCAACCAGGCATATATCCAATCCCAGGCAACGTGATTTTTTTTTAGAAAATAGATAATAAGTACATATTTTCTAATTTTTCTATTGCCCGACCCGGGGATCGAACCCGGGACCTCAAGAAGTCAAGTCTGACACCGGACCGCTAGACCACAAAGATGTACTATGCAAAGATATGCATATATGACGCTCACATAGTGTTATTTATAAATATATATTTTTATCATCATTATTGTTTTTTCCGTGGTTGTGCGACGCGTATTTTTTAACAGGAAGGTCTGCTTGATAGTATTTCTATTCAATAAAAAGGTGATAAATATTCATTAGACTAAGTAGGAAACATGCAAAGAATTTGTCGCATTGTAGGTAATTTAAATTAGTAGTATAGACTAAATAAATATCTCAAATAGCTATGTATTTATTAAAGTGAATTTAAACTAAAGCGAATTGATCAGGTCGTAAAAAATTACCGAAAATGTATTGTTAAGTATAACTCAAAAACTACTAGAATGATGTTGATAAAATTTATGTGAGACCGTTTCGGAATATTTTAGTATATAATGCCAAAACTTTGGACCCCTTTTTACGAAAATTGGCACACTTATATTTTATGTGTAGGAGAAGTGCAGAACGCTTATATTTTTCAATATTAATGCTTATAAAGTACATTAAACCAATAAATAAAACATTACACAAACTACCATGCATTTGACACACACAAACAAATATATTGATGATAACAATAAAACATCACAGATGGCGCACTAAAAAGTTTGGAAACAAAATAGTTGGTCTTGAGAATAAGAATGAATGGCTTTCTTATCACCAAGATATTAAAATTTGTTATAGTCGAATTTCGACCAATGTGCGACCACTAGTGAATGATAAAATTGCGACGTGGTACCTAATGAAAGAGTTAGGGTCGGTTTTTTTAGTTTTACTGTACTGAATTATGGAGCCTGTTGAAAGGTATTCATGCCCTAGGGCACCTACGACTAACCGAAAACACTAAGTCCCACGTTTATGAGGTGTATGAATTAACATGTTTTTATTGTTATTATATCTTCACGCCTTTATCTTCAAAGAGGTAAGCAGAGGACTGAGGTACCAGAGCACATACGATTAACCGAAGATACTAAGTCCCACATTGTGATAAGTAGAAGGCCAATCGCCAACCGGGTACATATCTAATACCAGGAACGCAATTTTTTTTGTCAGATAGGTAACTGAAACTACATATTTGCACAAAGACAATGGTAGTTATTTTGTTGTACACTCACTAAACGAAATTTAAGTTATTGCTGTCTTTTTTGAACGAAAGTACCTAACAGAAAGAGACAAAACACTTTGAGTGCTGTCAAAATTTGATTAAATTTCTACAAACGTTTAATCTATCACTTTGAAAACTTTGTTTAAAATCATCACAATTTGACATGTTCGGACTAATCTGACTTGTCTAAACGTTCCATCTCTTTCGTTTTTATTTCATATGAGAAAGATAGCATGCGACTAAAATAAGTTTAGTTTGTGAACAGCAGAATTACCACCAATAAGTCTTTCAAAATGTAACCTTATCTAGAGCAGTGGTGGGCAAATTACGACCCGCGGACCGGATCCGGCCCTTGAGAGGTTTTAATCTGGCCCGCCGAAGGGTTTTTTTTTTAGAAAAAATATGAACCTCCTAAAAAAATTAAAGGTCGAAATGTTAAAAGACAATTGAAATTTGAACAATTAAGATACTAAATCGATACTTCAAACATATTGCGTTATTCATATGTGAAGACTTCATAAATAGATTTTATTTTAATAAAGGATTGTAAAATAAAAAAAAATGCCTTATGTTATCTTTATACAACGTTTTATAATCGTTATATTTACTGGTATTTTTAGGTGTTTTAATAAACCGGCCCGCCTCAAGATTAATTTTAATTAACTGGCTCGCCACTAGATTTTTTTTAATTTACCGGCCCGCGGTGAAAAGAATTTGCCCACCCCTGATCTAGAGTACAGCAATTAGCGAACATGAATAGGTATATGATTATAATTCGGCAATAGAGTTCAAGGACAAATTCCACAATGGCTCTGGTTAGAGTAACATATTCATAACATTGGACATATTACATTACAGCGGAACCGAAAACCCAAATAACAATCGAAAATTATGCTAGACCACTCCGATGCGTGGAAATTCGCATACAATAAGATTTTATTTTACATAAATAGGTAGGTACCTACTTTTTAATTCTTTTTCAAACAGTCTTAAGAGAGATTATTTTCTATTGACTTAAGAGTATCTTCACGCCCGTATCTTAAGAGGTAGGTAGAGGCATATTACCTTAAGACGGACCGTTAAATCTGGTATTAAATACATTTTTACTGGTCGTGTTAATAAAATTTAATAAAGAAATCAAAATGATATAGGGAATGCTCCGTTGGTTTGATCATGTGGAAAGTATGGTAGAAGATGATTGACAAAGCACATATAAAATAGATGGATGTACGTACCAGGGGAGACCTACATTGATATTATATGGTCAAATTACTCAGGTGTTAGTTTCTATAGGAACTTTTTATCGTCGGTGCTTGGTGGAATTCATTCTAGAAATGATTTTTTAACTACACTTTTACTTTCTGCAATATGTTTTTATTATTATATTTTAGCCGATCGGTTTTACTATTCAAGCATCATCAAGGCTATAACAACTTTTGTTTAAAGCCCTGATGATGCTTGTGGAAAGTACAAATGTAGTTAATAAATCATTGCTCAGGTATTATCCGAGGATGGTGTCAAGAGAGAGAGAGAGAGAATTTGTAAGAAAAGGGCAATAATGTGGAAGAAGCCAGAAAAGTCTGCAAGGACCGCAAGATTTGGCACTCGATACCTACTCTCTACCTACTCCATAAGGACACTCGATACTCTCTGCCTACTCTAAAAAAACTCGTGAAGATATGTATGTATATAAAAAACTAGCTATTCCCGCGAACTTTGTTCTGCCCGTTCAGTTTGTATGGGGAAAATTAAAAATGTTGTTTTTCCCAGTTTCCTCATAATCGAACAGGATAACATGTATCCTATGTCCTTCTCCTGGTTCTAAGCTACCTCCCCACCAATTTTCAGCCTAATCGGTTGAGCCGTTCTTGAGTTATAAAGAGTGTAACTAACACCACTTTCTTTTATATATATAGATAGAAATACACAATCATCAAAACGATAGTATATAACAAAATGTCAAAATAATTTCTCAACTTGTCTGGTGTCAAGAGTGACGTCGGAAACTTCAAACAATATTTGCATTATAACGAGTTCAAACTATTCCCAACCCTGTTGGCAGTTGCCGCCGAACTTTTATTAGGTCAAAATTTAAAATTTCCTCTGCAATTGACATAATTTCATTTTTAACAAAAGTGTTTTAAGTGCAATCATGAGTTCTGGTGGTATGAGAAAAGATGAGCGCAGTTTTTTTAGTTTTAAATGAATTACGTATACATATTGAGTCAGTTATTAAAAAACACGGAGTAAAGGTTCAACCTGGTATTATAGTCTATACTACAATGCAATACAGGCTACAATATCAACTTAATTTTAATCCTACTTTAGCCCATGTTTAATATTTACTTTAGTCCATGGTTCCTAATTTAAGCCCGATTTTCTGATATCAGGTAATAACTTAATACAAATTAATTCAACTTGACAAATGGCAGATGCTTATACCCACGCTAAAGACTACAAAATAGTAAAGTCATTTTAACCCCTTGATGAAAATAGAGGTGTTAAAAGTTTGACATGTCTGCGTGCCTATATAATCATAACTTTTGAACGGATGAACGAAATACGATGTGATTTTTTTTTCTAAGCTGACGTGTTCGATATAACTCTTAGCTATATTACATGTCCGTTTTCCCGCCGTTTTTTTTTAAATTTTAGAATTACAAATGCTAATAAAGCATAGCCGTTACGAACGGCATAAGCTAAGGCTTGGAACATGTTGCGATGGATGTGTGATGCATTTTAAACAACATTCACGTCGGTGTAGGTAGAATACATATCTGTGACATAACTTGTGAACTGCAGGGAAACCGCCTAAAATTATGCGGTCGTTTTGCGTACCGGTTACAAAAGTAACAAATGTATAAACACCTTAAAACCCATAGGCGCCTGTAAAGGACGTCGTTACAATAATTGGTGTCGGGTAGATTTTGTGACACAAGACCTAGAGTTACTCTTGTACCTCGATTCCTGTTATATTTTAAACTGGAATCGAATATGTTATTTTATCGAATACCTACCGTATTCGATTACAAAATGAATTGTTTTGAATTAAATTACCTTATCACTATTCTGTATTTTCCACTAAATGTTTTAATCACCTCTGTGGTCCAGTGTTCAGTGTCCAGTATTCAGTCCACTGGTCAGCGTCCAACACTAACCAGTGTTGGCACTGACTACAGGAGGTTCGGTACACGGGTCGGGCACATAGAAATGTGTTTATTTGTTTATTTTTTAATTTTGTAAGATTGCATGAGTGCCCGGTTAGCAATTATACGAGTATATTTGCCACTTATCACCAGTTCACCATCACATATTCTTAGTCCCAGAACCTCCGGATAATCATGGGTGCCCTTGTTCCTACTTCTGCCAACCTAGTAACCAACGGGAATACGTGAGCATTACCTACCTACTTAGTATTTTAATTTAAATTGTACTCTTGAAATAAAAATAAATAATCCATTATTCGATATTTTAAAACAGTAACGGTTTTTTACATCTTGCAATATGGAACACGACAGTCATCAGCACTAAAGTAATGGCATCAGGAATAGGTGTGTATCGTACCGCCTCACCTATTCCTGCCATACACATCGCAGATATAACAATACTAACATGAAGTATATGATTGAGGTAGGTAGGTATCTGTGATGTCGTATTGAAATCTGGGCAAATCGTCGCAACCTATTTACGGTCACGGTGTTAGTGCCAATAACAGTTTACACGATGCACAAGAGCATTCAGTGATACGCTTGCATTGTTATTGTATCGTGGTTGCTGATTAAACTCAATATAAAGCTCTGTATATTAATTTCGGGGGCGCCATTACAGTCGCGTTAACCAGTCGTTGATCAATCGTGATGCGGTATGTGCGACGGCCGGCCGCGTACAACTCCCGCCTGCGCTCGCGCACAACAAAAATGTCTTTTAAATATCATTTAAGTTAATACAAACTTCAACATGTGCTCTGGAATAACCAATTACTTGTTCCACAAACTACGGAAGTACACATGTGGACTTGCCAGCAAAGAAAGTAAGTCTGATCTGTTCCAATTGCAACTTCGTTAATACTGATATAGTTCAACTATATTTAACTAAAAACAGTCGTGACCTTAGCCTGTTCCTTGAATAAACAACTGTCACGTGCTAACTTGACAGCTTTCTACAAATGTCAAATGTGCCGTTCAAATAGCTAGACTTTCACCAAAACCTAAATAACAATTTCTAAACGAATCTACGATATCAATCAAAATGTTTTCTAAAAGCTTTCGTTGTTGATAGGTATTTGTTGTAAATAAATTTATGTTTTGTTTTGTTTATGTTTAGGATATTTTATTTATTTGGATTTGTTGTGACATTATATATAAGGTATACTCGTTGACATTAATACCTACCTAGTTTAAACAATGTTATGAATAATTGACAATCAACCTATGTCTTTTTTGGGTCTACCTACATTGTTAATATGTAGAGAAAAATTTATTAACTATAATTGCAGATTAATTTCATAAATACATACCTAAAGTATCTCAATCATCTGATTGTGTCGAATTACCTACCTACCTACTAATATAAAAAATAATATTTAAACTACTTGGTCTATTCTAAAATACGAAACTTTTAAAACGTGAAACAAGGCTTTTAATTTTATTTATTTTCTTGCAAATATCTTTTGAATAATATAACCATCAAACATATTTGTAAAATCATGAAATAGGTATGTGTTTCTTTTTGGTTATATACGTCAATCCTACCAGTAATATTCTAGTAGTTTTCAAACAATAACAGTTCAGAATATTGCATTCCACCCTAGTGAATCGATGTGACACTTGATATTGTTCTGTTAAATTATAGATACGTACCTACCTGCATCATGATAATAGGTATTCGCATACCAGGTAGGTAGGTACCTAACTGTTATGTTAAAATGTTTACTTTTTTTCTCATTTTATTATTATTTATAATTTATAACTGAATTCACTTTTAATTGCATAACGAATTTTATGAAAACGTAAGATGTTTGAATTAATTTAATTTGTTTATCATTTTAATTAAGATATATTCTACAAATAGATATTATTTTGTGGCATAATCTTTATTAATTCATGTGGATTTTCGAAAAAACTTAGTAATAACATTAGGAAAATGTGTGTAGGTAGGTATTTGCATGTGCTTCGTTTTTATTTTAAGTACTTAGGTATCCCTATAATTATTTCGGTAATGAAGACAAAAAGTTTCGAATTAAGTATAGGTATTTTGTTTCATATTTTTGTGCTCTATATTCTATAGCTTATACCTACTTCTTAACTGTTTTAATTAGGTACCTACCTACTGGTTTTCTGTCATTGCTAAATTGTTTATTTAGGTAAAGTTATCCGGTTCTGTCTTTTTGCAGCTTTTAGTCCAATGTCAGTGTTGAAATTTCAATTTTATTATACAATGTTCGTGTAGGTATAATTTTATTATACCTACACGAACATTGTTATAAGTTAAAAAAGTTAATTGTTCTAAAAGGAGAAGAAACGGCGAAACAAACTCCTCGTCAACCAAGATATCAACAAATCAAAAAAATCCTGCAAATGCTTTTCTGCAAGAAAGCACTTGACACTAGGTAGGTATAATATGTTTTCACTCATCGCATGTCGAAGACCTTCTTTCGAAATTAATGAAAGTGATTTGCGATTATCATGAATTTGGTTATACCTATGTAAGTATAGGTATATTCGAATGGACATGCAGTAAACATCATTTTTGTACATGTTAAGTTTTTTTTACTACGAGCAGGTATTTATCTTAAATAGATGTAAAACTGTTTTTTGATTGGCAGGGCGAATATCTAAAAGTTTGTGCTTTCGTCTAAATACGTTTATTTTCCAATAATTAATTTACTGCGAATTTAAAGTATGAAATTTATTACCTTCTACTAGGTACAATAAATAGGTAAGGTTCTACTAGGTAAATGTGACAAATACTTAAATATAGGTTTCATTATTGATTAAATTTATTTAATACTAGCGGCCCGCCCCGGCTTTGCACGGGCATAAAATATACATAATATAAACCTTCTTCTTTAATCAATTTATCTTTTTTAACACAATCCGTTGCGTAGTTTTAAAGATACAAAGGGACATAGGGACATAGTAAGAAACTTTATTTTATATTACGTAGTGGTAGATTTTGTAACATGAGCCTTATTAATACAAAATAATTATGAAATAATGAATGTATTCAATGCTTGCGCCAGTTGTAACTGTAAGAACAATATTCAATATTTAGAAAAATAATTGTTAAAATCGTGTTATTATAAATAATGAATGACGTACAAGTGCACGAGTTGAGACTAAACTATTTTTATAGTCTCTTAAAAATGGTTTTTTTACGAATTTAACTCTTGCTGCTTTAAACTTAAGGACGTTTGTAGTTTGACCGATAACTCCAACAAAATAAGAAAAACATTATATAAAATGATTAAAGTAAAAGAATAATAATCACGTACTTTGGGGAATCCTGTTTTAACATCTAGGTATTTGCTTTCAAGGAAATGATAGTAACATTTTTTTCTATTTTTATAGTGTACTAGAGCAAATTTTTATTTATCTCGCTTATAAAAAAATATAGTGTTACTAATAGGATATAGTGATTTAATTTTAAAAAAGTATATGAAAATTCGAATTACTAATTTGATGCCTTGTTTGTGTGTTAAAAAAACGCAAACACTGTAAGATAGTTAAATTTTTTTCCAAATTTATAACAATATAGATCACATCCCTATGTTTTTTATACCTACTATATTTACTAGCAACACTTTCACATCCCTATATTACAATGTTAACAAATTTCGTGGCAGTATTATTTTCTTAATTGATTTAATACCAACCGTTGACCTGGGTGGGCCTGAGATTTTTATGGAATAGCAGGATTTAGCTTACCCACAAAAACCCATTTAAATATCCGGATAAAAATTAGCCCATTTCTCCCCCACCCCATCTCATTAGCGCAATCGGAACACATAAAAAATATATAATAACATAACTGATAGTTTCGACGTAAAAGAAGGACAAACACACAGACTTTCGCATAGCAATATGGGTTAAATATCATTACATATCGTCCTTTTAATCTAAAAAATATCGGTTCAGTCTTATTGACAGACGGACAACCAAACACACTTTCGCATTTATAGTATGGATAACAGATTCAGTATCACTCTTCCACCCAATTCATTAGAACGCATCACATGAGACTGATTCGTATCTAATACAATGGCCGTTCCCACACAACCTGTTGTGTTCACATTTTATTTTAGAAATAACCTTGCCTATATTTTAAAGCGCTCCTTAAGGCGATGATAACTGACAGATGCACTTCCTTAAACAATTTAAGGTTACGTTTTTCTGTACATATACCATTTAAGCGAAAAAAAATTGAAATAAATAGTTGAAGAAAATAAAACTTCAAAATCCGACTTCAATAATTTTATTAGCACGTCGCAATTCGATAAATGTTTTTTTCGAAAAATAACTGTTGATTCCGAGATGGTTCCAAATAAATTCTATCAATGTTTAATTTAAGGACGTATAAAACTTCGTCTACTTTGTCATTATTTCAAAACAGACGAAAGTGAACGAAACAGGCTAAATTGAAATCACTGCATCCGTTCGGGAGTTATGATGCTACAGACAGACAGACACGTCAAACTTATAACACCCCTCTTTTTGCATCGATGATTAAAAATGATCACAACCACAACTGAATCCATATTAATAATGCGTTTTTTATTTGACATTGTAATGAAATTGAAGTCGGTATTTGCAGCTTTACTGCGGAGTTAGCATTTTTCCGTTCTTGTGATGCGTTTTGAACACCAAAGAAAAATGTCAGATACCACAGAAATTAAAATGTATAATGTTGCTCACAGTGTTACTGCTCAATTGGCAGTATAACACATGTTTTAATGGGTTCAAGTCCCATCTACATTGATTTCTTTTCTTTCTTAAGAACATGTGGAAATTTTAATATATTATGTTAATTACAGCTTAAATAAAAAACACACATATCAAGATTTTTAAAGAATTTATATATGTGTTAATTTTTAATTCTTGTTAATTTATTAAATATTCAAAGTTTCCGTATTTTTGTAGGATTTTGGACCACGTATATATTAATTAAAAATATTTTTAATGATCATGATATTTTAAAAATAAACGGAAAAAAACAATATTCCGTTTTGGTTTTGTAGATTTTTTTAAAGGCGCAGAGTTTATTTCTAACCGATTCTAAAAAATGAAAAGTGTTCAATTCGACTGTATGTTGGCTACTCAAAAACAACCCGATTTTCATAATTCTTTTTTTAGAAACATAGATCATGATTTCATACTAATTTTATTATAATCAGATTAGTGATTTTTAAGTTATACCTACCTTACTGATATATATTTTTTGTCTATGTTCACCACCTCGTCAATAATGAGTTCTATATTAGTTTTATCATAATCCGACTAGTAATTTTCGAGTGATACCTACGTAATGAAATATTTTTTTTGTTGACCACCTTGTTAATAATAAATTCCATGTTAGTTTTATCATAAATCCGAATAGTGATTTTCGAGTTATATCTTAGTGATACATATATATATATATATATATATTTGTTTTGTCTATGTTGACCACCTCGTCAATATTGAGGTCTTCATTGATTATCAAATCACGACGTGTATTTAATGATATTGTTGGTAATGCAGTATTTGAAGTAGCCTTTGTGGTCTAGCAGTCCAGGTGTTGAACCATCACGGGGATAAATCTTTTTAACTTATACATTACTTCTTACTGCCTGTGGCTCCGATTCTGCAGGACATTCTCTTATTTTAGGTGTAGGGGGTAAATTCCAAATTATCACCTCTGTGGTCTAGTGGTGCGGTGTTGGATTAGACTTCATGAGGTCCCGAGTTCGATCTCCGAGTCAGGCAACAAAAATGTTTCTTTTCAATTGTCTTTTGAAAACAACGTTGCCCGGGATTGGATATGTGCCTGGTTGGCGATAGGCTTGCCACTTATCACACTGTGGGACTTAGTATCTTTGGCTAGTCGTGGGTGCCCTGGTTGAGCCTCTGCCTAACTTTTCGGGGATATGAAATTGAAGATACTTTATTTAAGTCAGTTTTTATAGCTTTACTTCGCTTATAGGCTTGCCATACACTGTGGAAATTAATGTCTCCGGTAATCGAAGGTGCCCTAGTTGTGCCTCTGCCTACCTCTTCATGCACAGAGAATAATGATTAAATATACGTAATTATCTAACTTTAGTTACATGGGAACTAGTCAATATGGCGAAAATCAAATAGGCACAAATAAATAACAGATGCCAGTCCAGCGTACTAGTACAATCAACATCATTGTTTGCCTATCAATACTGTGACGAAATCCTTTTATCTCATCACAGTTCCTCTAATCCCCTCATCTGAACATAAGCGTTGATGTAAACCAGGAACAGTGTCTATTTTCGGAACGGTATATCCTCCTGTTATTCTTGAAAAGTATTTCTAGTACGAATACTATGTTCAATACGCAAGAACGTGAGTTTATTATCAAATACTTATACAAATAAACGTACTAGTAAAATTCAACTCGGTATTAGTACAAGTTAGTTATTATTGTAGTAATGCGTAGAAGGTCAAACAAAATAAAGATTTTGCGAAGACTATTTGAAAGTGCGGCTTTTTTGCCTTACTTTTGACATTACGTATAATTCAAACGGTGATTGAAACAAAATCGATTTTGATGTCAATGTTATGTCTTCTGAGTGAACAGATATCTTTTATCAAGTACTAGCTACTACGGCGAACTTTGTTTTACCCGTTCAGTTTGTATGAAAAATTAAAATACTGTTTTTTCGAGATTCCTAGTAACTGTTGAACACGATAACATATTTTTTCCCTAGTTCTAAGCTACCCCTTGAATTTTCAGCCAAATCGGTTAAGCCGTTCTTGAGTTGTAAATAGTGTGATGTTCATACAAAATGTCCCCCTATTGTAGTCCTTTTGGGGTCAAGCTTTAAAAAAAATAGCGTATGTTTGAACTTAAACCTTTAGAAAACCAAATAAATTTATAAAAAAATAAATAAATAAAAACCTTTGCATGCCAAATTTTATTAACGTCGGTTCAGCAGTTTAGCCGTCAAAGAGTAACAGACAGTAAAAGTGTTAAACGAATTATCATAAAACTGTACGAAATATTCTCTATGAGAGTTCTCAAACTCGGACTACCAATTTTGAGGGGGGACTTTGGAATGGGGGGTTAATATACTGAAAAAAAGTTTAGAGAATATGTTACATAATCAGAACTCTCATCCAGACAGCTCCTAAGAGGCGAGCACTAGCTAAAATGTAGGTCATCAGTAACAAGACCGCTGGTCAAAGAGCGCTGTGCAGCAGCTTGCACAGGTAGGGCTCCACCGTCTTACCTTTTCCTGCCGCCATAATGACTGTCATCTTCCGGCCCGGTAGGATAGCCGATAGATTTGCACAAAGGTGTCTCTAGGCGGCGTGAATTTCTTACTATCAGGAAATCCATCTGCTTGTTTGCCTTCCAGTATCATAAAAAAGAACAATACGCCTAATATCCCAGCCATATGACAGAGACATACGTAACATTATGTCTAATAGCCACGATTATCTCTTACCTCCAGGAGATCCGTGTACTTGTTAGCTGACCTCTTATATAAACTGAACTCATTTTTTTACGAAACTTTCTCACCATCAGGAAACCCTTATTAGCTCTTAACATGTTACCTTAGAAATTTATTGCTTTTTTATGTACAAGTGGTCGCCCATTGGTCGAAATTCGATCATAGTAAAATGTAATATCTTATTGATAAGAACGCCATCTTCATTTCTCAAGACCAACAACTTTGTCTCCAAATTTTTTAGTGCGCCATCTTCTATCGATATCATCGTTATATTTGTTTGTCAAATGCATGGTAGTGTGGGTAATGTTTTATTTATTGATTTTATGTACTTTATAAGCATTATTATTGGAAAATATTAGCGTTGTGCACTTCTCCTACACATAAACTATAAGTGTGCCAAATTTTATGCTCCTGCGTCCGCGCAATTTTCTTAAAAAGGGTTCCAAAGTTTTGACATCACATATTAATATATAGATTCTATCGGAAGTAATACCACTTGATGTGTATTCTATCGGAAGTTAACCCGCATCATAAATATACATAATTGTCAATTTATGTCCACGTTTTAAGTCCGCAAAGATGTTTTACTTACGACACCCATTAATTTTATTGCGACTAGTTTAAATATTTTGCCTCTGTTAACGAACCTGTTCCAATATTATATTAGTTATATGGTTGTATAAGACTAACATAATTTATGCTTAAATTAAAACTATTGAAACAAATATGTAGCTTAGATTAAGACGTACCTTCACACTAGTATTTAGACAATTCCGTCTGCAACTGTCACTTTGTCATATTAAACACAGAGTTTAATACCTAAAGCCAATAAAACTATCTAAACCATAATTTTATATAGGGCTCCGGGCTCCTTTGCAAAATAAATCATCTGCCTTCCTGCCAGGCAGCTAGTAAAAGACGAGCATAGGCTTACCGTCACTAACGTCGTGACATCTGACTAGTGGTTCAGGTTTAGAGGGTAAGGTAGCCGCTAAACTTACTTTTGCTCGAGACCTAACATTCCAGCATCAGGTTGGCAACGCACCATTACCACCTTTGGTTTCTATAGGCCGCGTGAATTTCTTACCATCAGTAAATCCGTCTGCTTGTTTGCCTTCCACTATCATAAAAAAAACTTTCTTAACCGTATGAATGAATGAATGAATGAATACACTTTATTATGCACCAAAATTTACAAAAAAAAAATACACACTTTTTCACTTCTAATAATATTTAACTTAGGTGCACAAAGGCGGTCTTATCACTTCAGAGCGATCTCTGCCAGACAACCTTAGGGTGAAGGAGACAATTTAAGTTATTTAAAAACTAAGGTAAGGCTTCATAAAAGAAACTTATTTTAATCTAATAAAAAAAACAAATGTTTTATTCCATATAAACATACACTTTAAATAAAGTACATTAAATATACATACAAATAATAATAAGCACAGAATTACAAAAATACATATATCATACGTATATTACCAATAAAGTAATAATAAATTAAATAAATAAATTTATATAGATATATATAAATAATTTATGGAATGCATAATCTATAAAGGGAGAGAAAAAAAGAAGCAAAACACTGTGTTAAGGATATTACTCTTAGTTGTATTCTGTGTATTTAAATAATATGTTTTTAAAGGACCTTATGGATTTAGCCTTTTTAATCTGTATTGGCAATGAGTTCCAAAGACGAATAGCCTGACACGTAAAAGAAAGGTGGTAATAATTATAGTTTTGGGTTGGAGAGATTATCCGTCGATCTTAGTTCCTTGTAATCATTTCTCAAAAATTGGAATCTTTCTTTTAAGTACACAGGCGTACGGGGATCAAATAAAATAAAGTACAGGAGACAAAGAATATGTAGATTCCAACGAAGGACCGTATCTAATTATTTGCTGATGTTCATAAATTGTGTCTAGAACGGAATTCTAGTGGTAGCACCGACGATAAGAATTATAGAATTATAGAACTTCCAACAATTTGTGCTTTCCGAATTGCCGAATTACGAATTACTAAATTCCCACGAAAATTAAAGCGGTCACTCGATTTCTCCAAGATATCATCAGATCTTAAGTTTTTAACCCCCATCATATTCAATAAAAAAGAATTTTATAAATCAGTTAAAACGTTATTGAATAATCGGAATATAACTAAATAAAAAAGATTACGCCAAATAAAGCATTTCAAATGTGTTAAAAATTGAAAGCAGTCGCTGGCTTTTAATATTATCCTAAATCTTTTACATATTTTGAATATGAGTATAGGAAAATACATTTTTTATTAGTCTTTGATTTTTTTACACTTCGTGAAAATGGCGCAGTCAAGTATCGCGCTTTCTAAAGCTGGAAAGAATCGTCACTTTTATCTGACTAATATCAAGTTTTAAAAAACATACAAAAGAAATAAGATTTACCCTCCTTCCTAGATAGTTAAAAGCATACCGTGATACATTCAAGTTATCCAATTACAACTTGAAACAAGCATGAAAACTTGTCTCTGATCCAAAGTTTGCCAGAGCTAAAAGGTTTTAACTTGGACGAAAAACTTGTTAACGTATCCGAATATTAACTAAACCAATTTAAAATCATGTATAGTTGTTTAAACTTCTTGAAGAGCATTAACCAATTTCTCTTATAAAAGTATTTTAGAGATCCACAGATCTCAAAAGGAAAAATCGAAACCCTTATCACTTATCCTCTGTCACGTGGAGATGTCAAATTGAAATTTATATGAACTACTACTGTCCCTTGGAGTTTTGAAAACAAATTTATAGGACTAAACAATCAAAAGATACAGCCGCTTATCCCTCAAAAACTTTAGCGAAATATATCTAGTAATTATTGGCTACCGCCAGGATAATCGCGTAACAGACATACAAAAAAATAAATAATAAATAAATATCACTGGACAAGTTACACGAATTGAATCTAACCCAAAATAAAGCAATTTACATGCATGTGTAGTGGGTGTTAGTCGATGATTGTAATACATAGAAATACTTAAATAGATACCAGAATAAATTTAATAAACTCCTAGACCCGGAAATGCAGACATCTTAATATTCACCAGACAAATGCCTGCCCCCGTCGGGAATCTAACCCGAGCCTCGCTGTCGGTCGATGTAGTTAGTCGTGTACGCTAGCCACTCGACCAACGAGACGATCTCTAACTAAACAAAACTGAACTAACTTCCTCCTTTTTGGAATCGGTTAAATCATATTTAAAGGCGAGATAATAACCCGTGTTAGTCTAGTAAGTTATCCAATTACAAGTTGAATCAACCACGGAAACTTGCGGTTGATCCAAAGTTTGCTTAAGCTGAAGAATTTTAAACAGGCAACAAAAACTTTTAAACGTAGTTCAATTTTGTTAGCATCAAGTTCTAATGCTGACTTTTTAAAGAACACAAGAACAGAAGCTAAATGGTATTTTATTCATATTCACAATATTTGTTTTTAGAAAGTGAAAGGATGATAAAATCATGTTTCTAAGAGATTGCCATCCGAAAGTTATGAATCGCCATCTGATCTGACCAGTTAACGGGCTAGACTACCTTGCAGACCGAAACAGGATTAAGTAGTTTCAATCCAAGCGCGTCTGACAAAATTGTACCGGTCATTCCCGCATGTCACCCCCTAGTTTGTCCCCGCCGGTGACATGTGGGAATTCTTTTAAAAAAATTCCCGCATGTCACCGGGGGGGACAAACCGGTGACAATCGGGAATTGATTCATGAACATTTTTTTCTATAAGGGTTATATCTTTAAGGGTTCTTTTTCAATAAATTGAATTTACATAAGGTTTGAAATTAGATATTTTAAAAAGTTTTTATAAGTAACTTAAATAATTTGCCTTACGTTTCCATCATAAAATTAACAATTTATTAAACATAATTAAATTAAATTTATTACCGAATATTAAAATACTCGTCCTTTATTGTTTCAACTGCTTCAAATATAGAATATAGTAGGTTTCTTTGTTCTATTTGGATAAAATCATCATAAAAGGGCCTCATCAATAGGACAATCTAATATTTAACTCAATTTATAAATATTATTAATAAATGAAGTTAAATTTTCTGTGATTATGAGCTAGTGAATTAAAATTAAATTTCGAAAAGACATCTTAGGTTTTACAAATAATAGTTATGATTAGTACATAGTTACATACATAGGCTCACCGTTACTAACACTGTGACATCTGACTAGGTGGTAGAGTTTAGCAGCAACTCGCCCGGATTGGTACCACCACCTTACCTGTTTCTCCGCCATAACGTCATGACGTGTTCAGGTTCGGAGGGTAAGGTAGCCGGTAAACTTACTTTTTTTTTTGCCCGAGGCCTAACATCCCAGCCTCAGGTTGACAACGCACCATTACCACCTTTGGTGTCTTTACGTGGCGTGAATTTCTTAATATCCGTCTTCTTGTTTGCCTTCCAATCTCATAAAAAAACTTACTTACTTTTGATTAAATTGAATGAAAATTTTATATTTAAAATCTGTTGCTTTTGAAAATACAAAAAGTTAAAATTGATTGTTGATTCATTTTTTTGCCAAAAAAATTTAACTTTCGTAAATATGTAACTCCAAATAGTTCTTTTTCTATCTATAGTTCAAAAGCAAATATTCATTTCCATGCATGCAAAGATATTAGTTTTCATGTTAATTTTGATAGTTAGTTTCATGTTAGACCAGGGGGTGACATACGGTAATTTTGTTTTCTGAATTCCCGTTTGTCCCCCCCGGTGACATGCGGGAATTTTTTTAGAAAAATTCCCGCTTGTCACTGGGGGGAGACAAACTAGGGGGTGACATGCGGGAATGACCGAATTGTACCAGCCAGTCACGTTGCTCGTAACAAACACACTGACTGTCATTCACGTCTACGCATCTTCAAGCCCATGCCCTTAGGCAGAGGCACAACCAGAGCACCCATGGCTAGCCAAAGACACTAAGTCCCACGGTGTGATAGGTTGGAAGTCGATCGTCAACTGGGTACATACTCATTCCCGAGCAACGTAATTTTTATTGAAAAAGTGGAATTACACTTTTGCTAGTTTTTTTTTGTTGCCCGACACTACTTTACCTGCCGACACTCTTCCCTTACGAGCTGCTTGGCAGGAAACTCTTTAGTTTACAGGTACTTCTAGAAGCCCGTAGCAAACATAGGTATTTTTTTTAAATAAGAGGTCAGCGATCGGTTAAACCCGCAGACCCTTGTAGGTCTGAATATGGTGACAACCGTAGCCTATAGACACCATAGAAGTTGTAAGTGCGTCGCTATTCTGTGGCGGGTGTTTTAGGATGTCGGTGTGATAGTACAAGTCTATCTGCTACCCAGACCGGAACATGACAGATCAAGATTACGTGCTCCTTCAGTGGTTGATCCTTACCCAGGCAAGTTACTGCACAGCACTCAACCACCAGTAGTCTTGTTGGTTATGATATATTCAACCTAAGCTTGCTTCTTGCAAGCTGCATGGCAGAGAGGAAGAAGAAACCCAGACTAACATGGAGAATTTCGATTAATAGTACAAGGAAGTTATAAAAAATATAAAATATGTTTTTTTTTTCAATTGAATATATCACGCTGACCTTGACACAGCGGCCTAACATTATCCTTTTGTCTCAATTGACCGGCAATTGGCGAAGACGACCTCAGATCTATTCTAAGACACAATTTACACTCACATCTTTCAAATTATACCTCTAAGGTACAGGGGATAAGAGTAGGTATGACGTAACCTGCAGGAGTTGGTTGTCTGAGATTATATATGATTAAGATTGTGCATATGTATGTATTTGCATTGGAAAATTTTAAAGTACTTAGGGGATATAGCAGGGAAAAAAAGTTTTTTTTTTATTTTTTCTGAAATGTTAACGGCGAATCATACGGATCTCTTGACGGTTAGAGACAAGCGTGGTATTTTGACACCATACATGCTACTCTTTGGCCGATGATTAAATACTATAAATATTATAAAAAGATGATACAAGATATAGCAGTATACAAATATACAAGATATTTATCTTAAGAAAAATAATTTCAAAAACTTTCATGTTTCAAGTTCGAGCAGTTTATAGCGATGATTTGGGATAAGATTTTTGAATAATAGCCGAAAATTTTGATAATTCTAAAAAAGATGTGGAGATTATCCTTAGTACTTATGTGATATTTACTTGCGTATGCCTTTCATTGCTTGCGTATTTATTGCGTAATTTGAATAACACTTAAATCACAACACAAACATTACGGTTTTTGAAAAAGTCAGATCCAAAAGTCCTTATTTAAAAGTACGTACACAATTGCATTTCTTTATCTATTTTTGAATCTATTAATACGTTATTTGAAACGCAAAAGTATACTTCATTAAATGCGATCAAAATTATCGATTTATATACTTACGCAGGAATTATGATTCCGGCAATAAATTGTGGACGAATTCATGACACCACTGATTTCGAAAACACTTGCAGATAATTCAAAATTAACACTATATATATCGTGAGTGCGTGTGTATGTCACTGAACTCCTAAACGGCTGGAGCAATTTCTTTATTGTATGTGTTCAAAGGGATTTGATTATTATTTAGATTAGCAGTTTGGTCCACCGGAAAAGGTTTTTTTTTAAGTTATTTTATTTTTAAGTAGTCCTTGAAATTGGAATGTTTGATTTTTTAATAGAAGGCCAATAGATAAGGTACAATCGTTAAGCTGGGATACTTGTAAAAATATATAGATAACCTTAGCCTCCATAATTATAGATCGATTTTCCTTAAAATGTAGGACATATTCAGCAAATTAATCAAATTCCAGTGGACATCTAAAGGCAATGGTGTCAATTCTGCAGCCAACTCCTTAACTATTTTTTAATTATCACTGTTTTTTTTAAGTTAGAGGTCACGCGGCCTTGCTGATGATAAGACACTACCGTGGCCTATTGACGTTACAGGTACGACGCTGTCCTGAGGCCAGGATGAAAGGCCTGTTGTGCAAGTCTACCTTACCCTCCAGGGCCCTTACCATGAGTTTACGGCTTGTCAAGTTTACTACACTCGCTACCGTCGCTGTCAATTATATGTATGAAAACTTTAAACAGCGCCTCTAGTGGTAACTAAGAGAAACACATTTTTAGACCAAAATTGTCATAGATTTCGACACGTAACTTACCGTACTTAATCTATACAAACTCATGGTAGAGGCTCAGAACAGAACATGACAGAGTCATAATGGCGACAGGAATAGGTAACGCGGTGGATCCCTCCCCGGGAAACTACTAGTACTAGAGTACTGTGCAGCAAATTGGTACTGGTAGACCAGTGGTCTTGTTGATAATGACCGAAATTTTAACCTGTGCTCGCTTTTACGAGCTGCCTGGCAGAGAGGCAGATAGCCTATTCTACTCAGTGAACCTGGAGCACTACGGGGAAAACTTCTTTCAACGCAAAAAGAAACGTTTAGTGCTGACAAACTAACGTGGTTTGTACGCGCCAATTCTGCAGATGTTTATAAAATACTTTGATTAAAAATGTCACAAGATATTCTATCCCTACTAATTTGACATGTCTGCAACTCTTGTTACATCTCGTGTATTTTAGGAAAACTTACATAAACATTTAAATAATATCAAATAAATCATGGATCGCCTCTGTGGTCTAGCGGTCCGGGTGTTGGACTTGACTGCATGAGGTCTCGGGTTCGAATCCCGGGTCGGCCAACAAAAAGAAAATTGGATTTTTATAAAAAAAAATTTGGTCGGGATTGGAAATGTGCCCGGTTAGCGATAGGCTTGCCACCTATCACATTATGGGACTTAGTATCTTCGGCTAGTCGTGGGTGCCCTGGTTGTGCCTCTGCCTACCTCTTCGAGGATATGGGGGTGAAGATACTTCAAATAAATCATTCGCAAGAGAGAAACCGATTTAAATATTGCTCAAGCATGAATTAACGTTGTGTGAACGGAAGTAACTGAGTCATGAGTGCGGATCAAGGATATGTATTAAAATGTGTATGAATTACAATTTATAACTGGGTATTATACGATCAAAAGAATACTACTTTTATTTAAGCTCGTTGTATTTGCTATTCTTGACACATTTTCTTGGGTCTTTGATAGCTTGTAATATAATGTACTAGCGACCCGCCCCGGCTTCGCACGGTTATGAAATATACATATAAACCTTCCTCTTCAATCACTTTATCTATTAAAAAAACCACATCAAAATCCGGAACGCAGTTTTAAAGATTTAAGAAATAGGAACAGATGAAGCGAGTTTGTTTTATACTATGTAGTGATGCATGCTGTATGTCTGCCTTCCTGCCAGATCATAAAAGGCGAGCATAGGTTACCGTCACTAACATCATGACATTTGACTAGGTGGAAGAGTTTCGTTGGGACTGGGCTGGATTAGTACCGGACCGGACTTTCCTATGCCAGACGTTATAACGCTAGTGCTTGATGTTGATGTGTTTCGGTTCGGAGGATAAAGTAGCCTGTAAACTTAGTTTTGCTTAAGGTCTAACATCCCGGATTCATGTTGGCAACGCACCTATATCAAATATTGTCGCTAGACGGTGCGAATTTCTTACCACCATTAAATCCATCTGCTTCTTTGCCTTCCAATATTATAAAAATTTAACTTTAGCTTGTGACTAACGTCTCAGATAATCGATATGTATTATATAAAAATAAATCCCCATTTCGCGGGGTCATCGCCAATCTGAAGCGAATGGACCAATTTTGCTAATTCTGTTTTGGTTGAATTAGTTGTTATCAGGAAAATATTCTCATCTTCACCCCCATTTCCCCGAAGAGGTAGGCAGAGGCACAACCATGGCACCCACGACTAGCTGAAGATTCTCATAACGAAAAAACCGGGAACATTGCAGGGAAATGGGAGAAACCATACAAACTTTTAGTGGCTGTAATAATCAAGCAGTAGGTATGACATTCGTCGGGCCAGATAATAATTAATAAATGTCCCTGGACAAGTCACACAAACTGAATATAGCGCCACAGTGAGCAAATTATATGGTGTCATGTTATGAGTGTTAATCAACGATACTAATACATAGAAACACTTAACTGGTTAATTATATACCAAAATATTTATAAGAAAACTATAAAGTCATTGTTACATTATAATAGAGACTTAAGCGTTAAAATTTAAACATTGGAGTATTTAGTTTAGGCTAATTACTAAAACGGTAAATATTTTAACCAAAAAATCTGCTTAACCTAAACCAGCTTTAGATAAGGTTTAAAATGGTTATACGAGCAATGGCAATTTTATTCATTCAATTGCTATTTCATTTTGTATAAAATTAAGTTATGTAATCATGCGATAGTACATTCATTTAAGGGGAACGATGGCGTCATTCCATTAAAAAATTCGAACTCTTTTTGTTTCAGCCAAATTCAAAGCCAAATACTATAGTCAAATTAACAAGTCATTTGATATTAGTCTAGATTAAAAACTAATTTATTTTGTGCTGTCTTTGTGTAAATGTTCTGTGATGTCTTTCGAGAACTGCATGGGGAAGTTTCTTTTTAACAAAAGTCAATAAATATCATTAACCACGGCTTCTTTTAAAGGAAAATATAAAATCAGGGATACATCGAAAATGCCCAAAGGTAAGTGGAAATTTGTCAACAGGAGAGAAGATTTTAACAGGTACCCTTTTCGTTAAGTCGTGTGGATTCTTACTATTGTTATATACGAAATGAAAGAAAAATACTTATTAGTATACGAGCAAAATGTCATCAAAATTGTGGTTAACGTTAATTATTATTGTGATTAACCCCAAGGTAAAAAAAATAAAATCGAAGGCCATGTCGTGATATGACTTACAATGACGACTTTTGACTACTTTGGAAGAAACTAAATTTAAAATGAGCAACAAGAAAAAGATACAACGTAAAAAGTGGCAGCAGGACCAGAAGGTCTTAGCCAGTCTCAAGGGGCAAATTGATAAAAAAGGGTGTCAACTCATTAGACAATATTAGATTTGTAATTTTTTTAACCATCGGAATAAGCCGTGTATATTGCATATCTTTACCAAACGCTAATAAAAAATAAAACCTGTTTTAAGTTGCCATTTTCTCTTCTAACTTTAGGATAGTTAGAAAAGCTCAAGCCACTTATTGCAAACATCGCCTGGAGGGATATTCCGATCATTCGTGGTTCATTTGATCGCAATATCAATTTGCATTGTCAATTTTGACAGATCTTGTTAATTATCGTATAACAGATAAACCAATTAAAAGTTGTATCGCTTTTGAAATCGCTATCAAACAATGTGTCCAGAATACGACTGTGCTTTCGAGATGTAATAATTGCAAATAGAAAGTTGAATAAACATTTTGTTTGCAGTCTTATGTCTTTAAATAAGGGTAACCTAACTTTTATCTGTGAATAAAAGTATATTTTCCCCCTAACATGTAAATCGTGTCCTAATGTTGAAAATTCGAAAAAGTGTATGTGCTTCCTTAATGTCGAAACGGCGACATGTTACGGTATATTTTAAATACGTAGATACCTACGAGACTTGAGCCTGTATTTATATATTTTGTATTTATAAACTACATATTATATTCACAAAATAGGTTTAAAACTGTCAGAATTTCTAATGGTATTTTTAGCGAATAAACAAGTTTTCCTCCTTGATGGATAAAAGCAAATGTAACCAATAAACACCACAGATGTTACTGATACCTTGCTATCTTATGCCCGCCAGTTTTATCAATTTAATTAATATAGTAGGTAGTTGGATTAGGTTATATTGGGGTCAGTGGAAATAGGCTATACAATCTCTGAGATGGTAAATGCTAAAGCGAAAAATATATAAAAATATGGTAAATTCCGGCCATAAGATACCAGTAACATGGTATCTTTATTCGACGATTATCCCTTACCATCAAGAGAGCAGCATCAATAAAGGTATTTTTATGGTATTGGAAGGCACACAAGCAGAAGGTTTTCCTAATGGTAAGAAATTTACGCCGCCTACCGACAAGGATAGTCATGGTACGTCACCGATCTGAGGCCGGGTTGTTAGGCCTCGAGCAAAAGTAAGTATACCGGATACCTTATCCTCCCAACAAGTCAACGGCAACCACTGACGTTATGGCGGCAGGAATAGATAAAGCGGCGGTACCAATCCGGGCGAGTCGGTTATAGTTGTGTTCAAAGTGTGGGTAGGAACTTGATTTAGATTGCCTACATACCTATAACACAATTCACTGTGAAAAAAATCGTTTACGGACGCAGTGCAACTAATCATGATAAGAAAGGAATTTTAATTTGAAACCAGGTGATATTGCGCAAAATACAGAAATTATACGGTATGTGTACTTAAATACTAGCTGTTAACCGCGGTTTTGCTTGCGGGACAGTTAATATAACTGATTATAATCCATTCATAAAGCTTTCATACAAACTTTCATCCCTTTAGAGGATGATCCCCTTAGGGGTAAAATTTCCAGATACGTTTAAATACGTATCTACTCATTTTTAAAAGGTAGCCATAAAGTTTCATGTTCCTAACTTAAAAAATGTCGATCTTCTATACAAACTTTCAACCTCTAATTCTGCCCCTTAAGCATAGAATTTTCGAAAATTCCTCCTTGGTGGATGCTCTATAAACCGACTCTACTCACCAAATTTCATGGCTTTAACTCTAACTCGTTTTTGCTCGGCAATGATGAATCAGTCAGTCAGGAGTCCTAATTCAAGCGGAGCATGTCCTTTCGCATTTTAATACCAACACTATCTTTCAATCCCGCTCTTTCTCAGATATCACTGTTACGAATGCGGTCAGCGAAAGTTTCGCCACAGGTTTTTCGAAGCACTCTCATTTCCATCGATTTTATCATACTCTAGTGCCTTTTCTGACGTACCTAATTTTCACTTCGATACAACAGCGTCGGGATAAACATAGGATTATGCATAGCGAGTCTAGCACCTTGATTCAAAACCTCACTTTGAAGTAACTTACCCAAAGCTCTATTAACACTATTCCCTGCACACACTTTCCTTTCTACATCGGCGGTATACCTTCCATCCCTGCTTAGAGCAGAAGCAATATATACAATTTTGTTTACTTGTTTCAGCACTACAACATGAACTAAAACTCTTACATAAGTTCTGGCTACATCTCTCTCATATACCATTACTTTGGTTTGGATTTTATAATTATTATAAAGTTATCAATAAAATATTACCACATATAGACAAAGCAATAATAATCTCAATAACTTTAACACCAACCATTGTTGATCAATACAATAAGAGGAAAAGGATGTTTCCTCAAAAGGCCATAATATTATGTTAATATTTCAATGTTGGCAACTCAATAATGTTGATCGTTACCAACCAAAACAATTGAATCATAATGATACAAAACCAAGTAGCTATTGTCAGTCTTCTGCTTATTGAAGGCTATATGCATGAACATCAGCTACCGACTGTTTTTGGTTACGTCAAATTCTAAGTCTTGGTTTACATATGGAAGTTGCTAATATTAGATTTCGCTTTCATTTTATACTAATAAATAAATAAATATCCCTGGACAGGTCACACCAAGTGAATCTAACCCCAAAGTAAGCAAATTATATGCTTGTATTATGGGTGTTAGTCAACGTTTTTATGCATATAAAAACTTAAACAGATACCAGAATGAATTTAATAAACACCCAGACCCGGAGATGCAGACATCTAAATGTTCATCACACAAATGCTTAATGAGGGACAATCTGGTTAAGAATTTTATAACAGGCTTCAAACCTCCTCCTTTTGAAAGCCAGTTAAAACGCGTAGCTTGTTAACTTTCACATTAGGCTTAAAATCAGAATATCAAGTCCGAATCAGTTGCTGTCACATAATACATTGCTATCTTTGGTGCTTTTTAACGTCACAAAACCAGTCTGCTTGTTTCCTTCTTTTGCTATAAAGACGGGTAGGGTATGTTCGTTAGAGTAGGGTAGATCAAAAAAAAATACTACTTAAAACTTTTCTTTTCTTTAGGTTTTGGCATTCGCGTTAGCATTTTGGCATTACTCAAGTAGAAATTTGCATCAATTTACCAAAATCTGGATTCAAACACAACTAGTCCTAAGTCGTCAAAAAGTCATGGCAGGGTCTTAGGTAAAGCGGTAGCGTTATTACTCAAGCTCATATAGCGAGATTTGGCGGCACCGATGAAATACATGATACGCTAATTTCTTCGTGATTAGTTCATTTGTGCACTTTAACTAAACAAAATTGTACAAAATGCCACCAAAATTGACTAATTTCACTTAATACTTTCACTCAATGTAAACACGAAATTCATTAATTATGAAAAAACTTCGACCATCTTTTCTCTCGATGGCGCCAAAACTCCTATATTACACTTTATCAAATAAAAGTTTAATTTTATAAAGATTCTGAAATAGGTCAATGCATCAAGTAGGAAATTGGGGATGCTAATAACAACACGGAATCCCGTACAATTACCAAGAAATTCCTAAGATTATTTTAGACAAGAATTCTCCGCATTACAGAATTTTGTCGTTTATTGAGATGTTTGAAGATTAAATCGCCCCTTTGATGATACCACTTTGATCAGTACTTACTTCTTTCGTTATTTAATATCATTAATTATGGTTTTAATTGTCCACGTTGCACTTGTCATTAAAGATAGTTTTCGTCATTAAAGAAGGATTAATCACTTTGTTTTTTAGGAGATCTTTGTTTCGTCACTATATGGAGATGTTTTAGTCTTTTTTTTTTTATTATTAACAATGTCTTTCGCCATTGAAAGCGGACGTTTTTGTCACTAAAATTACATATTTCTTTGTTTGTGTTTGTATTACTTCTGGTGTGTGTGATCATTGCATTAACCATTTTACATTTGTGTCATTATATGGGGATCCTTTAGTCACATAATTATATTTTTTTTCGTTAAAAATATCTTTCGAAATTTCTTTTGCCATTGAAGGCGGATATTTTGGTTACTTAGATTACTTACTTCATCATTAACAGTATCTTTCCTTATATGGTCATTAAATAGGGGTCGTTTGATCAAAAATTCTATTTACATTACTATCAGTATATATTTTAGTTATTTTGAAATCTTTGAGCACCCATATTTATTACCAACTTTTTTTGTCACTATCAGTATTATTTGTACTTTGTCATCAGAAGACGATCCTTAGCTATCCATACTACCTACTTCTTTTATCATTAATAGTACATTTTATCCTTTATTAGTATAGGGCGATCATTTAATCACTTATATTACTTCTTTTCTCACTAAGTACTAATTTAAACGCAGTAAGATTGAAAGTAATTGACTTCGACTTCCATAAGTTTATCGTCTAAGTACACAAAATTGAATATTCATTCCGGTTTCCTTCGGATCCCTCCATCTCATCTAAGTAGTAAGCCTTTTCAAATACCTCCTCCTTTTTTGAACTTGGTTCAAAAGTTTGGCATCGCAGTCTTATATTGATGAAATAAAGCATTACCTACTTTGTTTTTCATGCGTGAAGTTAAAAAAGCATCACAACCGTGTTCCCGATGATGAAGGCAAATGTGTAACAACATGAACCTCATGAACAGCTGAAGGTGCTTAATCCCACAATGTGATAGGTGGAAAGCAGATCGCCAATCGCGACTTATCCAACTGAATGTCCATGGTTATTATATGAAACTTGTGTGATGTGATGTGATGTGTAAAAACACATCTTGCCCGACATGGAAATCAAACCCGGACCTCATGTAGGAGCACTTGACTACAGAGGATATTACGTATGTATATTAGTACCATCCGAAATCCGACTATAAACTTGTTCAATTATATGATTTAAGATCTGAACTTAACTTGACCTTCACCGAACTGATAACAAGATTAAACATGAAACTTTAA
>NJDD01000432.1:559954-633188 GCA_002245505.1 Calephelis nemesis
TGTGTGTATGTGTGTGTAAGTGTGTGTGGCATCGTACTACGCTCTACGGTTCAGTTGTTGGACTTGACTGCATGAGGTCCCGGGTTCGAAACATAAAATTGGGTTTTACCAATTTTGTAACAGAAAAACGTTGCTCGGGATATGGGGATTGGATATGTGCCCGGTTGGCGATAGGCTTGCCACCTATCACATTGTGAGACTTAGTGTCTTCGGCTAGTCGTGGGTGCCCTGATTATGCCTCTGCCTACTTCTTCGGGGATATGGGCTTGAAAATACTTTTAAAATATTCTGTTCAGGTTTTTTAGCAACGTATTTTAATATTTATTTCTAATTTATTATAAAATACGTTACATTCTATTATCAGCTCGGTGTAGTACAATGTAGGTTCGGATCATCTATATTGTTATAATTAGTCGAGTTATACACTAAACATGTTTGTGGAACTTGCCCCAAGTATTGCACGAATTAATTTGTTACTAATTTTCAAGGCTGCGAAATACTTAATGTCATTTTGCGTTATTTATTGCTGTAGTTTTGATGAATGATACAGTGACTGTATTTAAAGAAATAGTTTCAGGAAATGTAATATAAGTTATGGTTCTTAAGCGTGTTTGAAGTTTAACGTGTTCTGAATAAATTATTTAGTATAAAACAAAGTCGATTTCCGCTGTTTGTCCCTTTGTATGTTCCTTTAAATTTTAAAATTACGCAACGGATTTTGATGCAGTTTTCACTGTCGCTTAAATAATTTACTCACGTAGGTTTATTCAAAGTGTTTGTATACTAGAGAAAATTCCATAATTTATAACGAAGCCGGTAAAAAATATATTTTCGGACACTTATATTGCATGCGCTGGCTAAACCGTTTGAGATGCATTAAAATAATGTACTACGGACGTATGTATATTATCATAAAAAGGCCTACAAAAAAGTCCGCAACCATTATCTATCTCCTAGTAACAATTATGTTTAAAAACTACCTTTTTTCAAAAGCAATTTCTCTTTGTCGGTGTTAACCCTTATCTTTATAACGTAGATCGAAATTTCTGTTTACTTTTTTTGCATGTAAATGCGTCGCTTCTTGCATATGAAACGCCGTGGGGCCACAAATTGTTCTTAGGTCCGAACCTCGAAAATGACAGATTTGCCTATATGGGGTCCGAACCAGTTAGGGGTATCCATCCACTTTGCATGAAAGGAAAGAATTGTAAAAATATAACATAATAGGTGGTAGAGTTTCGCAGCGACTCACCCGGATTGGTACCACCGCCTTTCCTATTCCTGCCGCCATAACGTCATGACATGTTCCGATTTGAAGGGCAAGGTAGCCGGTAAACTTACTTTTGCTCGAGGCCTAACATCACAGCCTCAGGTTGGCAACGCATCATTACCACCTTTGGTGTCTCTAGGCGGCGAGAATTTCTTACCATCAGGAAATCCGTCTACTTGTTTGCCTTCCATCCAATATCATAAAAAAGGTAAAAATTAACGTAAAAGTAATAAGTAGTAGGTAAATGAATTTAGATATCCCAAAGATAGTAGGAAGTCTTAACGGTATAGGGAGAGGGGAATTGTTTTACTCTGGTTTGAGAGCATGCTCAGCCGAGGGCAAGAGCTATTAATAAATACAAGTAGGATATGAGGTTATTTTCTTGCATACACATAATTGTCTTATTTGTTACACAATATGGAGGTTAAAGTACCTTCACGCCCACTTACGAAGAGGTAGGTAGGGCTCAATCAAGACACCCACGATTAGCCGAAGAACCTAAGTGTCACATTATGATAAGTGGCAAACCAATCGCCAACCGTTCCCAGCCCAATCCCGGGCAACGTTATTTTTAAAAGAAAATTGAAAATATAGTTTTTTTTGTTATGCGACTCGGGAATCGAACCCGGGACCTCAAGAAGTCAAGTCCGACTAGACCACAGAGGCGACGATTGTATAAAGAGGTTAGATAATTAATATACTTAGGTATAACAATAAACATACTAAAAAGATTTTTATACTACTACATATATACATATATACACATATACATACTAAAAAAAGTCGCTATTCAATTTTTGCACTCGGTTGTACCTGTCAGACTAGAAAATTAACTGACTCCAAAAGTCGCTACTTGATTTTTGCACGCGATGCACTACAGAATGAACTTCGCGCGTGCGTTTTTTGCGCAAACTGTATTTTCTTAACATCAGTCATCCTCAAACCGCATTCTGTCAAGTGAATTCAGCTGATTATCCTTATTACATAGTTAACGCCACTTGTGTCAATAAATAACACTGACTCAATGTTACACCGTTTGTTATTTCACCTGAAATATAATATGTGGTAAATAAAAATCATTTTCTGTACAACCTAATTAGGGATAAGTATCTTCACGCCCATATCCCCGTAGAGGTAGGCAGAGGCACAACCAGGGCACCCACGACTAGCCGAAGATACTAAGTCCCACAATGTGATAGGTGGTAAGCCTATCGCCAACCGGGCAGATATCCGATCCCGAGCAATATTTTTTTATTTGAAAAATGGAAAAACCAAATTTTCTTTTTGTTTCCCGACCCAGGAATCGAACCCGGGACCTCACGCAGTCAAGTCCAGCACCTGAACCACTAGACCACAGACGGATAAGAATATATTTTTTACATCAAAACAAGTTATAAAGTGGTAGAAATAGAAACAGAAGTTTTTTTCACGTAGTTTTTTTAATTTAATATGGCGTACCTTAGTCTTACTTGTTCGAGTACATTGATTGAAGGGCTAGCGTACTCGTCAAAGTTCTACTACCTATTTAGGTTTAAGTTCGATTCCCGATTGGAGTATTCATTTGTGAGATGATCATTTAGGTGTCTACATTTTCCGGTCTGGACGTGTTTATTAAATTTATTCTAAGATATATTTAAGTTTGCTGAATTTGGGGTTAGATTTAATTTGTTATTCCAAGAAGAATAAACAAGCTATCCTACAGACGCCATAACTATAACATAGGTAACCATGGTATCTCCCATATAACTGACACACCTGAGTAAATTCTCAAATCCCTTCTTGGCCTCCCGTACTTGGTAACAAATTGTATTACAGATTGTGTTTGTAGTAGAGAGCAAGACAACGATGAGTATAAGGTAACTCTGTCTTAACTGGTTTGGAATAAAATTGTTTTCTTAACTACCCTTTCTCTCGTCGTCTCGTCTTCTCTATCGTATCGTTTTTCAACATATTTGAGTTGCACCAATTCCATAGACCATCTGCCTCTCCGCCAGTCATGTCGTAAAAGGCGAGCATTAGTTAAAATTGTATTCCTGCTGCCATATTGACTCTATCACGTTTTGGCCCAGACTTGTACGGTACCTAGTCGATGGCCTTGCACAATAGGCTAACGACCCAGCCCCAGGACAGCATTGCGCCTGTGAGGTCTATGGTGTGTAAAGCCGAAGGTCTTACTACGAGGAGAGTCTTATGAATCGCGTGCTTGTTAGCTGACCTGTGACATAAAAAAGGCGATAATCATTTCAAGGTCTCAAAACTATAACATCTGTATAAATAAATGAAGTTGGTTATTAGGCGGTTATTTTAATATTACAAACAGACAATATTTGTAATGTAAAACCTCTTTTTACTATGTTCATGTTTTTACTATGTGTATGTACGGTACATTTACTAAAATATTTTTTTATAATTTTGGTCTTTTTGTGTCTGTATATTGGTCTGGCTGTCTAATTGTTCCGGCTAATCTTAGAAATAAGAATTAATCGCTTCTGTGGTTTAGCGGTCCGGCGTTGGACAAGACTTTTTGAGATCCCGGGTTCGATCTCTGGGTCAGGCAACTAAAAAGAATGTTTTTTTTTTCAATTTTATAATACAGTTAGGTTAGGTAGTTTTGCCACCTATCACATTGTGCCCTGGTTCTACCTCTGCCTACCTATTCGAGGATATGGGCGTGAAGATATTTTGTATATCTTAAAAACAGGCTGGACCAATCTTGAGTGAACTGTCATCGCCAGGCAGCTGATATAATAAGGAGTAACTTAGGCTACTTTCATCTTAGACTTTTCTGTTAAATCCACGAGCATGAACCCGCGACACATCTAGTTATCAATATATTACCATCTTTTTTATCCACATAAAACATTCCCTGATATTTCTGTAATCGCTATGACTAACCATCAGCAAATCGTAATCATGTCGGTTCATGTGATTGGCGGTCTCCAGTTACATTGTTGACGCTGTACGTATCATTGAGACACCATTGGCCCATTGTCTCGCCTGTTTTATCAGCTGTAATGAACGCACGTAATGTCTGATGTCCGGGCATGCGAGTCGTAATGCTACTCGTATTGAACGACCCATTTTACGGTACTTACACTAATAATAGTGCAACTGTTTGATTTATTAGCTCAAGTTGCAGTAATGTTTGTTACAAGTCAGTTTTTTATGGATAACTTTTGGAAGAATGAACCCTTTTAAGATAAACTGATAAATACTACTCGTTTAAATTACTAAAAACTAAAAAAATGGGTGTCAACAAAAAAAATCTACATATAGCACTAGCTCACCCAGCAAACTTCGTATCGCTTGACATTAATGCTTCGATAGAAGCGCAGTCTGTCGGATCCATAGTGGAACATACCCAAATCAACAACTACTTATTATTAAAAAAATAATTAAAACAACATTTTCTAGGAGACCAAATTGTGAATCTAAACCATTCTCGAATTCCCTTGAAAACACACAAAAAGTTTCATCAACATGGTCCAGTCGTCTTGAAGGAGTTCAGTAACAAACACACGAACACTAGAATTCAAGAATTATGTAAGATCTCCACGCTATTAATACTACTCGTTTAAATGACTAAAAACTAAAAAAAAATGGGTTTCAACAGAAACATTAAACACATCTTCACGCTATTTTTTTCTTATTATTATTTTTATTTTCCCTCGTGTTATGCCTGGCTTCTTTGCAAAAAGAACATCTGCCTTTCTGCCAGGCAGTTAGTAAAAGGCAAGCATATGCTTTAAGTCACTAACACCGTGACATAATACTAGGTGGCAGCCTTATCTATTCCATTACGCCAATGCTTGTCGTTGACGTGTTGCGGTTTAAAGGGTAATGTAGCTCGTAAACTTACGTACGGTAACGCACCATTATCACCTTTGGTGACTTTAGGCGACATGAATTTCTTATCAGGAAATCCTTCTGCTTGTTTGCCTTCCGTTATCATAAAAAATATATTGGGGGTTATTGATTTTTTTTATATTATTATTTCTTAATATTCTTTTAGCCAGGTCCCTTATTTAGGCAGGGAATATCGAGTGCCAAATTTTACGATAATGGCAGACCTGTCTGACTTCCTCTACATTAATTCTCACTACTTCATTTATTATAAATAAATCATGTTTTTGTAGAAACACTTAATCACAAGCCAAGTATCCGAGTAGGTCGTGCAAAGCTCGCAAATGTTTAGCTGCCCATAAATTAATCATGAGTGACAGCGTTCTTGGCTTGTTCAAAGGCATGTACATCGAACAGAACTTTACAATTGATAGAGCTTTTGTATCAATCTTACCAAAGCCTGACCTGGTTATGTGTAACTAGCTGGTGCACGCGGTTTCGTTCGTGTGATGACATAATTAAGCGCAGTGTTACTTTTTTTTGAATTGGCTAATATGTATGTTGCTAACCGCGAGCTTTTTACAACTTCGCCGGACTATTCAGTGTTACTGCAAAAGCCTACTCCAACTATAAGGTTTTATATGATTTTACGTCGCGATTTGATAATTCTTTTTTCAAAAGTGAATCTTACATACATTTTATGAAAAGTTGTAGTTCGTACTAAATATTTTTTTGTTTATGTTGACGACCTCATCTTTATTCAATTATGAGACCTCATTATGATCGCCTAATTGATCGCCTCTATGCTCTAGCGGTCCTGGTGTAAGACTAGACTTCATGCTTTGAGTTTTTTCCAATTTAATAAAAAAAAAAATGTTGCTCGGGATTGGATTTGTGCCCACTTGGCGTGGGTTTGCTACCTATCACATTGTGGGACTTAGTGTCTTGGGCTAGTCGTGGGTGCCCTGGTTGTTCCTCTGTCTATCTCTTCTTGGATATGGTCGTGAACATACTATTTTATGTATAAATTACTTAATTAGTAAGTTTAATGCTAATTATTTTGGCACCACAATCGGCATTTCACAGAGAAACACGAGAACCAGGTATCTAACTCCACGTGAGCTGCGGTCAACCACTACATTGCAACTCGCTATGTGGATGCTAAAATACTACAGTTTGCAATTAGGCTATATACTTGCTATTTCTGGTGGCTACTAGCAATGATGGCGATAATTCCACAGTGCACTGACCAAACTAAATTTACGTTATCACTATTTTCTTTCAATCTAAGTAATAGAAAGAAACAAATACTTTTAGTGTCTGATTAATTTTCTACAACCTTTAAATGAATATTTCGAAATTAGTTGTAAAAAAACATGTGTAAAACGTTTTATGTGTTTGGGGAAATTAGGTAAACTATAGCATACACCTAAACCTAGTTTAGTTAGTGTCCAGCATAATCACCTCTAACAACGTCTTACAATTCCATGGAGCCGGCTGTACACACCAAAACCTCACTCTGAAGTTTTCCATTTAACAAATATTTGATTATAGTCGTTTTGGTAAAAAAAATATACTTAATAACAATTTAGGAATTTTTCATTTTTGTTAACTTCAAAAATTCATAAAAAACAAATGAAAAAAAAATATTGTCTTTTACTGCGGAATCTTCTTAATTATTTATATAAAAAGAGCTCTCAAAAGTCAAACAATTTATAGATTAATTATTTAAACTTTTATAAGGGATTTTATGAGAATGTAACGCCTCAAAAAAAAATTGTTATTTAATTATTGAATAACTTCAACAAAAATGAAGTTAGGGGCCATATACGCTAAAATACGTCAGCAGTTTACTGTTTTTTTCATACAAAGCAATCATGGATCTTGCTGACAAAAATACACAAGATTAACACGAATATGCTTTACTAGACTAGTGTTTCCAAAATACGATTCATTTCACTTTGCTTGATAGAAAAAAATCAAAAAGTTAACCCTTTTTTGAAAGCTTTTGCTTTCTGTCTACTTCAATTGTGAAAATATCGACACCAGATTTAACATAAACATAGATAAGAACTATACCTAAAAGATAAGTGTTTCAGTTTTTATACTTTTTTTCAAATTACTTTTATAGTGTCAAAAATAGTGATTTATCGCTTAAGACGTTTACTTTAGAGCGCCATTGTTCATAGTAATCATGAAACGAGAGAGCGCGGTGATTGGCTCTTCTGGCTGACTGAGTATGAGGCCTTAATAAGTTTTCGCTAAATAATAATATTCTTTCAAGTGTCTAGATGACACTATATTTTTTTCAAATTTTTTAATTAATGTTTAATGTTCTAAAATAATTATTTATTGTTACTCACTTTGCGCGGCGGCAGTGAGGCAGCGCTGAAACGGCCGCGCGTAACCCAATTTTTTAATGTTAAATTAAAATTATTATTATTGGAGCTTCAACTCCGGGAATCGAAACATATCAAATTTTGTACTCTTTTAGGATCTTTTTATTAATTTCAATTATCTTTAATACTTTTCGAGTTATAGCTACAAAACGGAGACACCATTTTTTTCTCTTTTTTTTTTGGTTATAACAATTGTAATTTTTTAGAGCGAGATTATTATAAAATTCCAATTACTCAGAATTTTTTTCCCTAATCCAAATTTCTAACAATCATATTTTTACGATTACAAGAACTATTTTTCGCAGGAAACTCACTTCTCGACCAGACTATGTCATAAATATTCAAAATCAATCTGCCGCCTTCCCGTCACTCCTTACAAATATGTACTAGCTGCTATTCGGAAACATCATTTTAATTAATTAATTTAAATAAATTTAATTCGATTAAAAAAATGTATTTTTTTTTTAATCGAAGCACCGTCCAGGATCTCCTGCACCCATTTTTTAAAATATTCCCGGGTAGATTCTTTGAAGATCTGGCAACCCTAGATCGATCCCTACCCAAGTTGTTTTTGCCCTAAGAAATAATACAAATAAGTCATAACAAAATAATCAGAGGGTCGATATGAAATGACCCTTATATAATTTCGCATTTTGAAAATAGATAATGTTAGAATCAAATTTATGTTCATTTGATAACCCATTATTATACGCAACCTTTTCAGATAATAAATTTTATGTATGTTGATTAATATCCTCTCCAATTGGTTGACCGAGCAACGCACCCACATTTTATGTTCACTCTATTATTCATTTATGTAACAAGTAAATTAATCGAGGATATTTTTTTCCTGAAAAGGTTATAAATTAAACTTTAAGGGTCTCTTGCACGTTCGTACTTCCATTATTATTTATCTGTGTGTCAGTTTCTAAGACAAGATTAAATCGATTTATATTGAAAACTTTGTGTTGATCGCCTCCGTGGACTAGCGGTCCGGCGTCTTCCGGTCTTCTTGAGATCCCGGGTTCGACCCGGGTCGAACAACAAAATAAATTTGAAAAAATGTGTATTTTCTATTAAACAACAACGTTGCCGGGATTGAATATGTGCCCGGTTAGCGATATTCTTGCCACCTTACACAATGTGGGACTTAGTGTCTTCGGCTAGTTGTGGTTGTCCTGGATATGACTCTGCCACCCCTTCGGGGATATGGGCATGAAGATACTTTTTACATTGAAAACTAAATTATACTTAAATAATTATTAATTTTAGCTAGGAATCTACAGGCGGAAAAATTATCTTATAAATAAAAATACTATCAAGCCAATCCCTCCCAGCTTCGCATGGGTGGACAAACTCCTAGAGGATTTACACATAAACCTTCCTCTTCAATCTACCTATTTAAAAAAAACTCATCAAAATTAGCAGAATGCGGAAAGCGACGTTGTTTTATATCATATAGTAAAATAATACTTTAATTTTTCGATTTACAAACTGTTAGCAATGTCAAGCGATACAAAGTTCACCGGATGGGCTAGTACTTAATGTAAATAAGCACTATATTATGATCGTTAATATCCGGTGAAGCTGTAAAAACCGCGACGTTAGCAACACTTTCGCCAATAAAAAATCGTTTGCTTAAGTACATGGAATGTATATAATCATATGTAGTAAAACTGCACAAATCCAGCTTTAATTTAATATTATGTTTATTAACAGTCGTATTAATTAACCTATCTACAGATACAGATAGCCCTCCTAGAGTTTTATTGCTAAGATATTTCGAAATTATTGTTCATCGAAAAATATAGTTGCCTTGTGACCCTATGTTACGTTTATTATTTTTATTTGCTACTAGCTGTTCCGGCGAACTTCGTTTTACCCGTTCAGTATGAGAAATAATAAAGTATTATTTTTCCCATTTACCCTGCAACTTTCCCGGTTTTTCTTTTCGTAAGAACCTTCTCCTGATCATAAGTAATACAATAATAGAAAAGTAAGCTAAATCGGTCTAGTCGTTCGGAAGTTATGCGCTTACCAACACATTTAGCGATTCATTTTTATATTATAGATTAAATATTCTAGCTAATTTTGTAGGTATAATAATTATACCTACAACATTACCTGGGAGTAACGTTAATGTAATTTTGAAAATTGTTTTCCATTACGTTTTTGGTTGTAATAGAAGTACTAATTAATATTTTTCGTCGAATAGGTATATCCTTATTTAGAATTGCACAAGTTGGTTTGTGCAACTAAATGTTTACTGCAGCGCCCTCTGTTGAGTTATTAACATAACATTCACCTAAGAACATGCATCAATCAAATCAAAACCTATCACGGAAAACTGCATTAAAATGTTAGGTAAATTAAATGGTAATATTAGCTTGCACAAACATCCTCTTACCACAAACCGTTCGGTCGTGGGTAAAAAACCTATCAAATAAAAAAAGAGTTATCCAATTCGGGCTACATTGTAGAAAATTATGTGTGGTCCAACATAAAACCTCCTTATTTTTCGTAGTTTAAAAAAATAAGTTTATAAACTATTACTTGTTTTGAAGTCGATTGAAAATAATAAGCCGGAACAAAGTCCGCCTCGTAATCGAAACACTTGCATCGAGCGCGATATTACAAACGTTTTATATTAAACATTAGTGCGCAGGCGCATTGGAGAACAATAATCGTTTGCCTAGATTGCTTTGCCTCGGGCACTCGCTATTGTAAACGCTATATGCCCATTGCCCTATCGGTTTCGGCTGTAGCTGCCCGATAATAATCGAAGAGCTCGTGAACATATTCCTTATACGATTATTAAAAAAAAACACCTACTTACTAAGTCTAATGTAATAAATAGAATGTATTTTCATTATTTTTTATCACATATCCAATATATTTATTAAAACATAACATATATTTTTTCATTTTTCCCGGTGTTGGTCCGGGCTCCTTCGGCCGGATTGGTACCACTGCCTTACCTCTTCCTGCCGCTATAACGTTACCGCTTGCCAAAGAAAAATACAGACTGATCTACAGTGTAATAGAGGAATATAAAAGTGGCCTTATTTCCGTTGGTCACTGCATTGAAAAACTGCGATTTCAATACAAAATTAAAATTATTAATAACTAAAGATGTACTCAATCATTGGATAGTAGCAGAAGAAATTTACATAGTGCATGGTCGCCCATTGGTTGAAATTCAACCATAATAAATTTTATTTAGGTGGTCAATAAAAAGTAAAAATGTTTTATTTCAAACTTAGGTGAATGTTTTTTAAAGAGATGTTTATTGTTTTTTCAACTTCATGTATATCGCATTGACTTATTTTGTATTTACAAAAGTATATTTTCAAATTAATATTCATTCAAGTGACTTTCGTCGATACTTTTCATTTAATATCATCATGTCGAACAAACACTAGCGGCCAGCATTAGCCTCCTGTATTGTAGGTGCTGAAAGTGGACACAAATGGAAATATAAATTTGAGTCAACTTTGCGCACCTGCCAAAAATACCAATTGGTGCTCAAAGTGGACTAGGCTAGGTGCCGAACGTGCAGGTGCCGAAAAACTGGGTGCTCAAAGTGGACTACCTCCTTACTTGTGCTCGAGGTCTAACAGTCCGGCCTGAGGTTGGCAACACACCATTACCACCTTTGGTGTTTCTAGGCGGCGTGAATTTCTTACCATCAGGAAATCCGTCTGCTTGTATGCCTTCCAATATCATAAAACAAAAATTATAAACGTAATCGATTCTGAAGCGCAAAATTGACATTTATTTTGTCATTGTTTTACTAAAAAGTCAGGTTTCAAAAATTTTGTAGTTTAATGTTAATAATTAAAAATATGTTATTTTTGTTTTAACACTTGTCCCGTGTTTGTAATAAATTTTGAAAAAAAAATAAAGTAACAAAGATAAAAAATAAGTTTTTCCTTCTTTGAAATTTATGAAAAATAAAACATTATCAGACTGTTATTATTATTAAAATAATAGGTTTTGAGTTTACATTTGCGTACCACATTGTAATAGGAGATGTTGTGGTTTCTTTATTTAAATGCTTAGGCGTTATGCCTGAAAGTAATCTCTTTTACAACCTCGCCTTTTGTACTTTAGTCATATTAACTTTCAAATTCATTTATGATCTCGGCTACATGCTATAGAATAACTAATAATAATCGTAACTTTTTAACACACATATTCCGCAAACACTCTTATTTTATAGACATAAGCTCTCCGACTATAAGTATTGTTAGTAATCCAAAAGTATTCAATATCGCTACTTGCAAGTTACCTTAGCTCTCGTCTCACGTTCCCCCACAAGTTTTATTGCTTTACCCACTCGTACGTTAACAATGGAACATGAGTCTTTTTCTCTTTCTATTTGCCTCATTTCATTACAGCTGATAAAGATTGCGAAACTGTAACTTTCTTTATTCAAGTTTCTTCTAATAGAACATTGGTAGTTGTATCTTATTAGTTTTATTTTATTTGTGCCAATGATTGCAAGTTATAGAGATGCCCCGATATCTAATTTGGTATTTTTTCTTATGGCAGCGATTAAAACGGCTCATGATATGATGGTAAGAGATAACAATGGCAGATGAAAAACACAGATATCAATGATGTTATTGATGCATTGCTGTACCGTAGCCGCGGTGTTTGGCCAATCGTCCAACTAGCTACGTTACCCTTCGGTCTGAAACTTGTCACTACTATTATAACATAAGACCATTTCTGGATTTTAAAACTTCGAAATCGAAATATGGCCTTTCTAATCTGGTAAATAATACATCTCTTTGGTCACTTAATGAGGTCCCGGGTTTGATCACTGGCTCAGACAACAACAGTTTTTTTTGTCTATTAAAAAAATACAGTGTTAGCCGGGACTGGATAGTAGGTATTTGTCTGGTTGGCGATAGACTACTATATTGTGGGTCCGGCTGGTCAAAGGTGACTTGGTTGTACCTCTACCTTTACGGGGATAGGAGCGTGAAGATAAAAATCTATTTACGAATATTAAACGCACAGTTTCAAAAGCACGAACTTATAGTTCACGTTAAGTAAATATCAGAATGACACTAAGCCCGTATAAAAGATGGGACCAGTGTACGGTGGCCAGCTGTACAAGCGCTCTGAATAAACAGTCTGTGGTGAAGTTCTGCTAATACTTACAAATATAGTCCTTTTGAAACAAGCTTTTGTCATCTGGTCGCCAACTGTTTCGTATTTTTTCTCTAAATTTTGTCTGTGAGAAACCATAACGTAAACGAATATTTCCAAAAGTTTAATAAAGCTATTGTCTTCCAGTGTGTGGATTTAAAGATAGCAAACACACTTATTTAAATACCTGCTGTTTCTTTTGTGCTTGCTATTGTCCTTTTTTTGGAGGTGTGGGGTAGCTTGTAGCTGGCACATGGCCTAAGATCCATAAAGTGACGTACCAGTACATTTATGGTGCCTGTAGATGGCGGTTGTCTCTTAGTATCAGGAGAGCCATCTGCTATACGCTATTATTCATAACGTAAATAATACTAAAATTATGTAGTCTGCATCGAAATCGGTCTATCAGTTTAAAAGATACGTGCTACAGATAGATACATACCTACGGATACGTCAAACTTATACCACCGTCTTCATTGGGACTTAGTTAAAATTATACGCAGTGTAACCTTACCTTAGTTAAAAGTTTTTAAATTCACGTGATTTGTTGTTGTATGTTTAATGTGTGTTATTGACCTAGGGGTGCGAAAACCCCATCGTTTATAAGTGATTTCATTTACTAACATTTTTTGCTGGATCATTCCATTGGTGCAGTCAACAAGACCTGGTGGTAGATTCCTTCATGGCCTTGCAAATTTCTGCTACCATAACCTAAATACGCGCTATCGTTGTGTGTCGATTCAGAGAGCAATGTAGTTAACATATTTTACGAAATAGATCTAACACCCCAAGGACTTAGTTGGCAACGCAAGGTGCCTTTAGGTAAGGCCTTGGGTTACTGTAGACTACGTACATTTCTCATCTTCATTGTTTGCCTTCCACTATAAAATCCTTTAATACCAGGGGATGCTAACACTGGTTGTAAACATTGGTTTGCATCCGTCTGAACTCTAGTTTTAATCTGAATCTGAAGATGGAATAAAGTTTTATGGTTATTAGGTTTACTAGGTGGTAGAGTTACGCAACGGCTCACCAAGATTGGTACCACCGTGACGTTGACGTTGGCCATTGACGTGTTCCGGTTTGGAGGGTAAGGTAGCCGGTAAACTTACTATTGCTCGAGACCAACTTTGGTGTCTCTAGGCGGCGTGAATTTCTTACCATCAGGAAATCCCAATGTTTGTTTGCCTTCCATTATCATGAAAAACGCCTTTGTTGGAAGGCATGTTTACAACCGTCTGAAACTGGCTTATTTTTTAACCCCATGTTCCATACTCTGGTTTTTATACTTACGTATAGTTTTCTGTTTTGCAGGCGACGCCGATATGTCGCTGAAGCAGGGCAGCGGTACCGGCAAGGTCCATTTCGGTGGTTTGGACGATGTGTCCCTGTACGGCACTCCCGTGGAACCAGCACCACCGGTCCCAGACGCCAAGCAGGGCTTCCTCAGGAACCAACTCCAAGCCCTCTTCCAACCCACCGACAACAAACTAGCTATGAAGCTCTTCGGCTCGAAAAAAGCTCTAATGAAAGAGCGTATCAGGCAGAAGGCGGCAGGACACTGGGTCATACATCCATGCAGCAGTTTTAGGTAAGTTAATATTAATATGAAATAACTAGCTGACCCGGCAGACGTTATTCTGATATTTTTTCAATATGAATTTAGTAAAAAATTGGGGTGAGTTACCCTTATCACATATCATCAAATAGATGGTGGCCGATTTTCAGACCTACTCAATATGCTCACAAAATTTTATGAGAATCGGTCAAGCCGTTTCATAGTACTACGAGAACGAACATTGTGACACGAGAATCTTATATATAAGATCAAACACACACTGCTGCTATATTTTTTTAACTCAAAACAGAGTTAATACCGTGTCTTTTAAAAGAAGGATTTTTAAGTTAACACTTACATCATTTGTAATTGTAATTTGGACATTGTTTTATTAGGAAATTTTAAACACGTTTTTGAAGTGAAACTTCTTTATCGGGGTTGGAAAAAAATAGTGTAACATATTTTCGTTACGCGTCACATTTTTCCGTAACGCGCCATCTTTGTTCTTATCCCTACCACGCGTGATTCGAAGTATACTTTCTTCAGCGGAGTAGGGATTGGCAATAAACTTTATTTAACCAATTTCTGTAAAGTTGCATATAGTAAATTACTTTTGAAAAATAACGTCATAAAGAAGTTTCACTTCTTCACTTGTTACGAGTGTACGCTAGAACACGCACAATTTTTTTTTATTGCCTAACCCAGGTGTTGAAACCGGGGCCTCATGAAATCATGTCCAAAGTAGAACCGTTAGACCACACAGGCGATAAAATGCCGTGTTTTCGAGTTGACACATTTTTTTTTAAATAATGCCTCTTTGTGTTGCCTCTGATCTCATTATACATCATCAATACATCATCGTGGTTGGATCTATAAACAAACCAAATCAAAGATGATTCGCAGTTATGTTTATTGATTCACAAAAAAAGAGTCTGATATATCTCTGACGCATCTGACGCATAGAGAGGACTGGGCTGTCACGAGTTGTTATATCACATGCAGTAGCAAAGCCATGGCCATAATCGTACGATATTTGCAAAGTAACTGCTAATTTGTTTTACCAAATATTTTCGCAACAAACACATATTGACGATTGGTTGACGATTGATCGCGTTCCAATCGCTGATTGCATTCATCCAATTTAAGTGTCTACAAAAATGATGTACGTATTTTTTTCATGTTAGTTGATTTTCCCCTGCATTTGGAAACCGATTTGTTTTTTTTTATTTGAAATCGTAGTATGTTTTCAGCCGTTTTAACTTAACGTACCCATCTTGGTTCGTCAAAATCTGACGAAATCGGGGGCAATCCTTAAATTGACATTATTTGCATTTGTACGTAATATTGAAATCGTTCGTTCGTAGTTTAGCTACATTTAAATTTATATATATATCGCCTCTGTGGTCTAGCGGTCAAGGTGTTGGACTTGGCGTCATAAGGTCTCGGGTTCGATTCCCGGGTCGGGCAACTAAAATAAAATTTGGTTTTTCCATTATTGTAATAAAAAAATATTGCTCGGGATAGGCTTGTCACCTATCATCTTGTGGAACTTAGTGTCTTCGGCTAGTCGTGGGTGCCCTGGTTGTGCCTCTGCCTACCTTTTTGGGATATGGGCGTGAATATACTTTTTTAAATGCAGATACTAATACATTCAATCTAATTACATCAAAAGTTACCAATCCCCGAGTGACAACAAGACTTATGTTTACGACACTCGATATATTTTATTACACGACATTTAGAACCCATAAACGCACCTAACCCGTAACTACGTTGTATTTTTAGCCCTACGTTCTCAATAAGCACGTATCGGTAATAATGTTCAGTACATTGAAACTGCTATGGTTCTAGTAGTAAAACGGAAACTATAAAGTTGCAACTTTGTTATATTTACTAAATGGTTTTCGGTCAAAGTGTACTAGATGTTCACTATTTTCTTTCTTCTATTCAGTCAATCATTATTCTGGTATATTTTTTCCCTGTGTTGCTCCGGGCTTCTTTGCAGAATAGAGCATAGGCTTACCGTCACTAGCACGACAGCAGCAACAGCGACATGACGTGTTCCGGTTCGGAGGGTAAGGTAGCCGGTATACTTACTTTTGCTCGAGGCCAAACATCTCGGCCTCAGGTTGACAACGCACCATTACCACCTTTGGTGTCTCTAGGTGGCGTGAATTTCTTACCATCAGGAAATCCCAATGTTTGTTTGCCTTTCCATTATCATAAAAAAGCCTTTGTTGGAAGGCATGTTTACAACGGTCTGAAACTGGCTTATTTTTTAACCCCATGTTCCATACTCTAAGAACCAATGAGATGGTAAGAACCATCAGGAAATCCGTCTTCTTGTTTGCCTTCCAACATCAGAAAAAAAATACCACCTTTGGTGTCTCTAGGCGACGAGAATTTCTTACCATCAGGAAATCCGTCTGCTTGTTTGCCTTCCAATGTCATAAAAAAAATTATATTTTCAATTGTCGGCGCTTAGTAAAGCTGCTACTACTACTTGATATAACATGTTATTTATTATTTTCTCAAATACTAATTTAACTTAATAACTTTCTCAAGTACTAATTTCCCAATTCAGTGGGGAAAAAATCAATAGCTAGCAACTCCATTAATTTACGTATTAAAGTTTTTTGTATCTACCCTCTATAAAATGAATTTATTTATAAATGGTAGTTTGAGGTTTAGCCATGATTATGCTATTATAAACAAAACCGGTAGGCTATTTATAAAATAAAAAAAGTGATTCGTAAAACAGTACAAGTGTTTCCTCATTTAAAAATATGAACTTTACTCTTGTATTTAAGTTGGTGGCCCTAACATTACTCATGCAAGAGATCTAATATCTCAGAATCAGATATTTAATGATAACATCTCTTCTATAGAAGTCGAATGTCTATAGGCACACTATAGTATCACATAAATATCAATCCTCGTCGGAAATCGAATCCAAGCAGTCTAAAGAAATTTGTAATTTAAGTAATAATTAAAGCTAGACTTTTATTCAAAAGCAAACATACAATTTTAGTATCAAAGGGAGTTATTTTGTATGATTAAAATAAAAATATATTATCAAGAATTCTTAATAATAGACGAAAAGAGCACGCCGAGGTTAAATTTCGTAAAATATTTATGCTGGTCCGCTATTCATAAAGTTTGAATATTACCAAACAAACGCCTTGCAGCTAATCTAGATTAGTTAGGAATAGCTTTGTTGCTCCTTTGAAGACTGATTTAATTTCAAAGGTAGGAAATTTACTAATAGCCCTGGCCTGTGAGACAAAATTAATCATTTTCTTTCTTTTAACTATTTCGGACTAGGGATATTTCAATGTACCATTTGTACGAAATACACGAGATCTTCTAAATTATACCGTTTTGTGAAGAAACAAACCTTTATTCAGCGCCCTATAAACCTCGTTCCTGGCCAAATGTCAGTTCTCCGTGTTGGCCCGGGCTTCTTTGCAGAATAGACCATCTGCCTTCCTGCCAGGCAGTTCGTAAAAGACGACTATAGGCTTACCGTCACTAACACCTTGAACACCACCTTACCTATTTCTGCCGCCATAACGCCATTACGTGTTCCGGTTCGGAGGGTAAGGTAGCCGATAAACATACGTTTGCTCGGGGCCTAACATCCCAGCCTCAGGTTGGCAACGAACCATTACCACCTTTGGTGTCTCTAGGCGGCGTGAATTTCTTACCATCAGGCAATCCGTCTGTTTGTTTACCTTCCAATATCATAAAAAAAATGTTCATACTCATGTAAGTTAAACAGTATCAATTATGTTTTAAAAGCGATTGTCATCATTACTGTTAGGTAGCAGACAGTTCCAAACTCTTTTGGTCCTTCGAGCCGGATATTAATGATTAAATTAACTGATAAAGACTTGTGATTCTTTATGCAAATGTTGCTTTCTTTTCGACTTCTACTTATAGTTATGTGCTTATTATAATAACAATTGAGACTTCTTTAATCTACATTAAAGTTTTCGTATAAAGAAGTCTATTTGTAATCTGATTCTGTATTTCGATGTGTTCTATAATATTAGCATCGTCGAGTAAAATTCTCATACTACTTTAATTTAACTTAGTTAATTAAAATTGCTTAATTTATCCTTAAATTAATTTGTGCCGAAGCTCCAGATATATTTATGTGTTTTATTAGATTTCAATGTATACATTTTCAATAAGTTTGTGTAATTTCCGAGTGGCAGATTATCCGCAACGTTCAGTAGTGACAGCTTCCGGCGAGTCCGATATCTCGATTAGATGCCAACGGTCGATACTTAACCGTCAGTAATCTGTATCTACTTGAATAAACCAGTTTCCACTATATTCGTGCTGTATTTTTTCGCTTATTTTTGAAGTGAATACTTCTTTAGCGGCGTTGCGCACTTTTTTTGGAATGGGTAAAAACTTCTAACCTCGCGTCAAGACACGTGACCTGATCTAAAATTCATAAGATGGCGCAGGGTGCTTGCGCGAATGTTCGCGTTGTCATGTTTGTGTACGATAAATTAATTAATATTGTATTCTGCCACATAAATCATAGTAGTGTCATACTGATAATTAAAACAATTCGTTCCAAATTATTCCCTAAGCGTTCCAAAATATAAAAAATCCACATCGTTAATATTCAAGTTCAAGAACACATGCACTGTTTGTCATTCCTTCGTCCAACAGGAAGGTCTCTAAGAACACCAACATCGCGATTCTAGCCTCAAAACAAGATACATTCTAATATTGCCCAAAACACGCGTTTCAGGTTTCATAATAATGTTACCGTTTTTTCTTTTGTAAGTAATTTGAAATAGATTAGACCTAGTGATTTTAGAAATTATACTTAATAATAGTACTTGAAGACGTGGTAATGAAGTTGCTGTGCAAAACTATGATAAAGGGTAAATGTTATTTTTCTCTAATAAACCATCTCAAATCCAATTCCAATAAGTGATATCTTTATAGATACTTACTACATAATTTAATAGCTAAAATCATAAAAAAAACAATTCAAAATTTTAAACTTTCATTTAAATTTGAATATATACATTAATTATAAACTACTATGAATATTCGAACAAAAATTAACGAATTGATATGAAGCCATTCAAAATTAAACGGATTAATGAAACCCGGAAGCGTTTTCATTAATAAAATCCACGTATGCTCGTCAGGCTATTGTAGTTTAGTGATGGAACAATAGCTGCGTTGGTTCATGCTGTAATGACCATAATGGTAGTGGCATAAGGGGGAGTACAGGTGACACTTTTTTAAATCGTTAATATTTTATGGATGCTATATTACACTATTAAAAGTTTATATTTATTTGTAACTTGTTATTACAAGATATTTAATGATCTATTACAAAAAGTAAAATGCCATACCTACTACATCTTACTTACTGGAGCTCTGTAATTTCTTTATGTGTTTTTTTTGTCAAAAATTTGTTATTATTTATGTTATGTAAACATTATAATTTATTTAACAGTGGATTACGTAAAAAAGGTGTAAAAACATGGACACATCGAGATAAGAAGTACCCTACGTGCCTTTTTTCATGCAGTTTTATTTCTTTTCTAATAATCATAAAATCGATTCAAAGAAAGATAAACAATCAAACGCACTTTTATTAATAAATAGTGTATTTATTTATGTATTTACGTACTAACCGACCCATAGATGTTGTCCGTTTTAATTATGAATACTGTAAAAAAAACTTTCTTTTTTCTTTCACAAAAACCTTCATTCTATCACGCGTTTTCTCTCTATTCACAAAAATAAGCTTTCTTTAAAAATAAATTATAGCACAATAAAATTGTATAAAACAAACTTCAATTTATTATCATGTTACTATTTGATCATTCTTTTTCAAATCGACTCTATATGCTTTTTTGTACGTTTGTTACGCGATCAGTTAACTAATAACGAATATATTTAAACGGTTATTTTTTGCAAAGATAGGTCATCATAGGTGCTCCCAATTAAATTAACTAAATTATAGTTCGATTAGACTAGTGGTTTTTGAATTACAATTAATAAATGATGTATTTTTATGAACTAGTAGTACATAACTAGTAGGATATCGATAATGTTGTTGTCCGACCATCTCAAACATTAGCTGTCTATCGAAAAAAAGTCATTATTAAATCCCGACGTGCAGGGTAATGAAGTAGTCAGTTTTTGCATTTTTCTGCGCTTAAATTATTTCTCTGTGTAATTAAAATATGCTACTACTAGTAGGTGAATAGTTTGTATATACTTATACTAACATTCTGGCCTAAGGTTGGCAACGCACCGTTACCACCTTTGGTGTCTAGGTGACGGAAATTTCTTACCATCAAGAAATCCGTCTGCCTACTTGCCTTCCAATATCATAAAAAATGAAATTAAATGCGTCGTGTGTACACAGCCTAATACACTCCGGCTTAGATTCAGGAAATATGTTTATCGAATGGAGATATAACCGGCTAATGTGAGTGAAGCGCAAACCTCCGGCCCCTATCAGGAATGCACATTATTGATGCATTACACTGTAATTGTAACTCAGTTAAATCGTCACACAAGTGAAACTTCCTCCTTTTAGACGATTATAATGTGATTTGGATTGGAAATGACGCCATTTTCTATTGTTATGATAAATTTCAAATGGCATTATACATTTCCGAGAGCTAAAATGGTGTTTGAATTTTATGTATATCTTCACGCCAGTACGAAGGGATTGGCAGAGATACAACCAATCCACGACTAGCTGAGCACACTAAGTATTAATGTGATAGGTTTGCTGCTATATTGCTATATATATGCTACTACCTTACGCCAACCAGGCATGTATCCAACCCCGGGCCACGCTATTTTATTCGAAAGTTGAAAGCCACATATTTTTTGCTGTCCGATCCAGGGCCGATCCTGGGACCTAATGAAATCAAGTCTGATACCAAACTGTTAGACCACACAGCGATTGTTGCGAATTGTATTTTTGCTAACATTTAATAAATTAACCTAACATTTGACTCTACCTGAAATGCTAAAAAAACCGTAGATGTAGGACTCACAAGATATTTCCTATTTTCTTTCTAATTTTCTCAGTTTCCTCTTGGCGCGAGTCTGCATCGTTTAACAAATGAATATGCCGATGTGCACAGTCGCTTTAAAGCGTGAGCTCAACGTTTTAGTTTTATTAATACATATATTAAATTTAAATCTAATTTTAAATGATGGCAATTAGATTAGTAATTTGCTGCTTATGGGAGGAGAGAACATCAGGTAGTCTTGTATTGATATTTTGAACTTTAAAGACACTGTGATGAAAATGTCACATTAAATTTTCTGTAACTGTGTTCATTTTGTTGCTTTTTTGTTTAAAATAGTATAAGTCTTTACTTAAAGTTTTGCGATAATGAGTAGTATTACTTATAATGTGCTTCTGAGCGATTTTAGGAATAGTCTGGCAGGCAGTTTGTATAAGAGAAACATAAGTAACTGAAGAAAAACCAAATAGTAATGTCAAATTAATAACCTTCTTACTTTTTCGTCACATATTTAATGAAATTAATCCGGCTCGAAGGACCAAAATTTTAGGGTTGACAGCAACCAAATATTAATGATTTTGATCCTTATAGTTTATAAAATTACGAACAAAATTTAGTCAACTTTATCTAAATGTTACAAGGCAAATTCTACGAATGCCGAAAATGGAGACAAAACACCACATAAGTAAAGGACAAGTCAACCCTTAAGCGTACTACCTCTGAATATTCTAGTATCTGCAGCCAAAGGTACATTTCAGTAACTTGTACACAGCTGAAATGTCAAAGCACATACCTTTCGTATTATATCTCAGGCTTTAGGAAGCTAATGTTACAAATAACTAAGATTCTTAATAAAAATAGCATGGCTTACAATTTTTTCAGTCTGTGTATAATATCGCAAATCCATTTTTTTAATTCATACTTGTTTATTACAATTGGCGGAATTCCATTACATACACACTTTTTAAATAACAATTTTCCATTAAACACTGATTAACCTTCTGTGCCACATTTAATACGTAATCTATCTATTCTGTGTCGGTCCGGATCCACTGAGAAGAATAGACCATCTGCCTTTGACAGGGAACTCATAAGAGACGAGCAAAGGTAAATACATATGTTATTAGGTACTAATAAGATCACTGGATTGTGATTCTATGCCGCATGGACCGCACAGTGAATACTTGTGACGCGGCTATATATTATTATTATTATTATTATTTATTAATTGCATTCAATACACTATTCTTACAGGCTAACCCAATACAATAGTGCAGTAACATTTTTAAAATAACCATTTAAAGAGACATTACTCCAGATCCCTAATAACAATTAAACGAGTGTTGAATTTAACGCAACTATATATACATACATTTAATCACACACACCCACACTTACATATATACATATGTGCATGCAAATAAATTATATTACATTACATTTATTTATTTAGTTATACGCGCAACAACACAGGCAGCCTCAATTCCACAGTGGCACTTTTATAAAAATTAGACAAAAAATATGTAAAAATTTATAAGAATAATAATTATGAATAGAGTTCCTAAATCTGTTCGTAGCAAATAACCAACAACGCCACTTTTTTAAATTCAGACTCAGTGCAACAAAATATATCTGACTTATTTGCAATTCTATTCAGAATACGCATTGTTCGCGTTACCGGCGCCTTACTTAACAAGTTGGTGCAGGACCGCGGGACCGCCAGTAGCCCTGGTCTTCGGCGGCGCCATATATATCTATCTGGGACATACATATATAATTTACCCAATATATCCGCATTATGCACCCCCCCTAAATACTCTAAATATGTAGGAACACAGTGCATAGTCTCTTCTAACCCTCAACTCATTATATCCCACTATACCCAAAACAAAAAGAGTGGGATACATAAGCGGGTAAATAGGGTACACCCCGTACAACCTCATGTATAAGTAACGCGTGAACTTATTTTGAATTTTTTCTAGCATCAGACTATATTTTGTTTCGTGTGGAGCCCATATGACTGCGTTACATTCTAGGTTGCTTCTAGCTAAGGCGTTGTACAGAGCAATAATGGCTTTTATGTTTGTAAAATTGCGAGCCATACGTAATATAAAGCCTAGTTTTCTGTACGCTTTTTTACATACATTAATTATGTGATCTCGAAATCGTAAATCGGTACTCAGATGAACTCCTAAATCCCTTACTTCCGTTACTCTGACAATCCGCGTGTTATCTATGTGATATTCAAACAGTAATGGATTACGAGCTCTAGAAAAAGTGAAAGTGACGCACTTTGAATATCCTGGAATCCACCAGCAGCCTCACACTGCGAAGCATACATAAAACAAAATGAAGTCGCTTTTCGCTGTCTATCCCTATGTATGTTTAAACCTTTAAAACTACGCAACGGATTTTGATGCGATTTTTTTAATAGATAAAGCAATTGAAGAGAAAAGCTTATATGTATATTTAATATCCGCGCAAAGCTGGGTCGGGCCGCAAGTAAACAAAGTCGCTTTCTCTACTCTTGTGTCTCTTGGTATGCTTAAATGTTTAAAACTCACCAACGGATTTTAATGCATTTTTTTAATAGATAAAATGATTGAAGAGGAAGGTTTATATGTATATTTTATACCAGCGCGAAGCCACGGCGGGCCGCTAGTTGTTGTAAAGAAGTCAACCATTTAAACATGAATACCTGACAAGAAAACAAAAATTTAAAAACGCAAGCCATTCATTAACGCTCAAACATATTGATTATTCATCAATATTGTTTAACGACTCAGACATGAATGCAAATTTAACTGAAAATCACGTCTGTTTCGGACACCGGAAAACTGAACATATATTTAGAAATAGAATACATTTTTGAATAACATGTGATCGACAACGCGTGAAGTATTTTGTTGAAACTAAATTAACTTGTAAATACAAATACGTTTTTATCATTCTCTTTATCTTCTTACATATAAATAAAAGTTTATTTTCCTTGGTAACCGGATTGAGTTACTATTATAAATACTAAATCTACCAGGACTTTCTTTTACTAATAATACTAGCTGCTACTCAGGTAGAGTTGTAGAGAGTGGTAGAGTTTCGCAGCGACTCGCCCGGATTGGTACCACCGCCTTACTTATTCCTGCCACCATAACGTCCAAAGCTTGCCGTTGAGGTGTTCCGGTTTGAAGGGTACCTGGTAAAGTCACTTTTGCTCAAGGCCTAACATCCCAGCCACGGGTTAGCAGCACTATTAGCAGCTTTCGTCTATCTCGGCGGCGTGAATTTCTTACCATCACGAAATCCGTCTGCTTGTTTGCCTTCCATTATCATAAAAATAAACATGTAGGTCTTGTTTGCCTTGAGAGTTCGAAGTTTGTGGCATAATCGACTGTATATTTTGATAGCGTTAGCTTAGATGTTTAATTTTTTCACAGCTCCTAGTTACGGTAAACCTAAATATTTGATCTAAATTTCAGCTTGATAGCTCTTCATGTTCCTATAAAATAAGGTGGAAGATGGACAGGTAACAATGTGTTCCTGTAAAGGTTTCGTTTTTTTTCTTTTGAGTTACGGAACCCTGAAATTTAAATGAACTTATTCAGAAATGCAACTCACGTTTGTCGGATTTAAAGAGTTTTAGTGTACTTACCTTGACCTCTCCCTTCTCAGTGTCGACTATGAATACAGTATTCATAACAATGCCAATTATCTCACTAAACTTCACTTTGTTTCATAACTTACTGTGCCCAAAAAAATATAATAGACTTTTTCTGTAACAATCAACTCATAATGCTCAGTAACTATCATACATCACTAGATAGTATAAAACAAAGGCGCTTCCTCTGTCTATGATTCTTTGTATGCTTAAATCTTTAAAACTACGCAACGTAAATTGATGCGTTTTCTTTTAATAAAGTGACTGGAGAGGAAGGTTTACATGTATATTTTATACCCGTGCGAAGCAGGGGCGGGCCGCTAGTAACACATAACTTAACCCCCGACGCAAAAAGAGGGTGTTACAAGTTTGTCGTGGGTGTTTTTTTTTGTTTGCAAGCTGTCGTGATCGTAATAGTTCTTAGTTAAATTACGGATATATTTTGTCAGGGGTTTTCGATATTTTTTTTTTATGATCCTGTGACAACCCGTGTTGGTCCGGGTCTATTGGGTAGAAAAGACTTTCAGCCTATCTGCCAGGCAGCTCGTAAGAGGTGGGCACGGGTTAAATAAGTCATTACTTACCAGACTGCTGTGCAGCAACTTTCCTGGGTAGGGTTTACCGCATCACCTGCAGCCATAATAATAATATTTGACGCTGCCGTGTTCCGCTCCATTTGAATAAGGAGCAGAGCCTTCTATTTCTACCCGTCTAGTCTGAGTAAATGTTAGTTTAATTTTTGTAAATTACAGTTTAGTAATTTTACTAAGTATTGTAAGTTGAAGACATTGTAACATGGCAAATGGTTAGTTTGATAATAGTATCTTTACGCCCATATCTAACCGAATCACAACTAACCGAAACCACATAGTCCCACAATTTGATAGTACACACAAATACAATTAAATCGCCTACCGGGCACATATCCAATGCCAAGCAACGTTTTGTTTTTTAGGAAATTGAAAAAATCTAATTTTCTATTTGTTGCCCAACCCGGGAATTGAACCTGGGACCTCATGCAGTCAAGTCCAACAACTGGACTGCTAGTGACCAAGCAGGCGATTTTAATAATACTTTTTGTAAAACAACTGCAACTTTTATAGCAAAAAATAAAGTTATTAGTAAGAAATAGCAAAATAAATTTAAGTTTAACTGAAATTTCATCAAAATACATATATTTTAAATGGGCAAAGATCCAAATAAATAGTTTGTGTAAAGATCTTTGGCATTTACTGATGATACGACAAGATGCACATGATGCAATATATTTTATGAGCCATAAAGCAATTAAACTGACATTCCTTGTGGAACGACTCTTGGTAAGAAGACCGCTACATTGCAGCACCGTCATTTTATATTGACCAATGAACATGATTGAAATATAAATAGATATATAATTGTCTGCATCAATGATGATTCTCAGGGTTACTGTAGAAATATTATTTTCACTACATAGTATAAAGTCGCTTCCTCTGTCCCTATGTCCCTTTGTATGCTTAAATCTGATTGAAGAGGAAGGTTTATAAGTATATTTCATAACATAACTAATATAATATTAGAATTAATGATAATGTTATAAAATTGCGAAGTTTGTCTGTATGTCAATCTCTCTGTTACGTTGTCTAAACTGCGGGTAGATTTTGATACAATTTAATATGCAGATAGTTAGGTAAGCACCTAAATCATTAACCCGAGTTAACACATGTATACAATATTCATTCATTCATTAACGTATATTCGAAATGCAATACTTAAAATAGGGGCGTTGGTGACTGGCGATGTATTATGGCCATTTCCTATTGTTTGTCGGTCTGAAATGCGTAAAAGGTTACTTAAATGTATCTATATATTAATACGTGATGCCAAAACTTTGGACGTTTTTTTACGAAAATTGCGCAGTGTGGTGAAAATTGGTGGCTGTCAATATTAGCGTTCTGCACTTTTCCTACACATAAACTATAAGTCTGCTAAATTTTATGCTCCTGCGTCCGCGCAATTTTCGTAAAAAAGGGTCCAAAGTTTTGGCTTCACGTATTAATATATAGATAACACGTGATAATTATTGCTCTTACAAAATTCGATATACCCAAAAAAATAGGGAACCCTAACGGACTCGTGTGTGACCTAGAATCAAATATTGTTTTCGGTATCAAATAGGTTCTCTTTCTTTTATTCGAAATGCAGTATTCAGAAATTTATATAAAACGCAGCTATATCTAGTAGTTTCAATAAAACTGTATGAATAATAAAAATATATGAACTGATGGTATTCGAAATTGCACTGCAAATGACAGCAATACTCATAACAGAACAACACATAAAAGTAATAATAGTTCATGTTCAATATTGGATGAAATCCTTTGTGTCGAGTTTCTCGGGTGGCTTAAACTCGCTACGTCGTAGTACCCTCTACACAAGGTAGAATGGAGATTCGCCTATACTACTCTTGGTAGCTCATATTGGCAGATCAGTATTGGCTAAACTGCCTATTATATCAACATTAGTATGATCCCTAAATAAAAAAAAAGTTGCAATCAAAATAGTGCCAGAAAATAATAATAAAAATATGCTAGCCCTACCACAACAACCTGCACGTTCGTATCTCGAAAAAGTAAAACTATAACCCTTGGAACCCTACGACTAACCGAGGACATTAATCCTCACAATGTTGTGGCAAATCTTTCCCTAACCGGGCATTAAATTCCGGGCAACACTGTTTTTAAAAGTAAAATGAAAAATCAGATGTTTTTTTTTTCTTACCCGACCAGGGAATCAAACCCCAGACCTGACAGATAAGGTCAAGCCAAACAGGATCACTAGACCACAGGGACATAATACTCGTATTATAATTTAAGCAAAGCAGTTGTAAAATTTGTGTAGGATCACCGTTAAAATTATAACACATTTTACGAAAAAGTAACTATCAAAATCTGTATTATTATTAGCTGAGTAATCGTTACAAACATAAAAAAAAACCTTTTTTAGGGTCGATAAAGACAGGATTTATTTTAATCCTGTATTGTTTTAGTATGCTTCAAAATAAATATTGCACGAAATGACCATAGTTTTGGATTTCTATCTAGTTATCAAAAGGCAAAACAGATTTAAAAGGCAATATAGTTTTTTAAAAAAAAGGTGGAAACCAAGTTTTCAAAAAGATACTTTTTCTCAATTTCGATAATAGGGCCTACACCAAATACATCTTGAAACTCGTAGAAATAGGATAAGTTCAGTAAAACTGCAAAATTACGTTTCAATTCAATTTTAACATTATGTCGTCTAAGTAAATAACATAATATACATTTTGTATCAATTTTGGCTAAGTAATTAAGTAATTAACAAGCAAAGTCGATGATCAATAAAAAATAGGAGCCAATGTTATCCCAAATTGTACTGAAAAAAACAGAAATACAAAAGCACATAAAAGTAACAATATAGTTGGTCTACGCAAGTTCATATTCAATATTGCATGAAATCTTTTGTGCCGAGTTTCTCGGGCGGCTTAACCTTGCTACGCCGTAGTACCCTCTACACCAGGTAGAATGGAGCTACGCCCACATCACTCCTCACAGCTTTAATAATAAAACTGAAAGGAAGACGTACAATACATTGTTAAGACGGGCAAACTTTACTTTTAAAATTTGAAACATGAATATTTTGTTGAATGCAATTCATCAACTTAGAGCCTTATATCATATATTACTTTTTCTCCTTGAAATTGAAATTTATATTACCTTAAAAAAAAACTTACCTCTTCTCTTACATACATACATATCTTTACGCCGAACCCCTTACGGTGTAGGCAGAAGGTATCGAGTGCCAGACCTCACGATTCTGACAAACCTCTTAAGTGTAGAAATACTAATACACTATTCGTAACGTAAGCAATATATTTTAAACATGTTTAAATAGCATCCTTTATATTTTTCACGGAAATTGCTTACATTATTTGTTATAATTTTTAAGTTTTTTAAACTAGTTCTTTAAAAAACAACTTTTGTTTGTCATTATAATGTTCTATTGATATTTATTTGAAGTTATGAAAAACTTGCATGTTTTTTTTATAATATTTATTATTGTGTACAGTTAAGTAAAGTCTAGAGCATAGTTTAAGTCTGAACATGCTAAAATTAAAAAAATAATGCCATAACTCCATGAAATACAATCTATTTTTTATGTGGTTTAAAAAAGATATAATTAAGTATTTTTTTGAAAAAGACTTCGAAAATTAATGCAGGGTTTTCATTATTGCAGGGTTTTTTTTATATTTATATGATATTTATATCTCTTATAAATACAGCAGAAGATGTCATAAGGTTTGAACATTTCCGTCCGGACGCAGCATTATAAGCTGTTTTATAAAAAAGGCCAAAAAATCAGAAAAAATATATTCAAACATTTTAAAAAGGTTTTGTCATAATAATAATGTAATTATTCTTAAAACTGTTAATAAAAATTTAATTCATCGTGAGACCCTCGTTTTTACATGCAATAAAAAATGCATGGTTCTTTTAAAAATCGTATCCAAATCTATGGCGCCCTCTACACGATCGTGAACGTCTGTTATTGTTCATCATGGCCGATCGTAAAGAGGGCCCTTATTCCATAGTATCTTCTTTGTGTTTGTTCGTCCGCTTAAGACCTATTAAATGGATAAACTGAATTTTATGTAATCATACACAAAAAAATGTAGCTACGTCTATCGCAGACAGATACGTCTGGAATACAGATACCTCAGTATTTTCTCATACAATTTAAAACAATGAACTCATTCATTATTTATGAATACTAACAGTAAATGTACAAAAAAAAATACCACGCGAGATGATGCAATGAAACCAACGCTCATATACCAGTTTGATTTGGTGTATTTTTTCTTTTTCGTAAGAAAAGTTCCAGACAAATTGAACGTTTTGGCTTACCTAACTTTGGTTTAATAACGCACCATTACCGCCTATAGTGTCCATGGTTGTCGTGTATTTTATGCTAAGTTGCTGTACTTAATATATCGTATGCAAGTATATTATGGTGCCTGATACGTTCCCAGCAGAGTTCTTTTCTTTGGGAGGAATGTATTTGTTCAGTCTTACCAATTCAAGTAGCCATAGATACAGGCATAGATGATAAACAAATGTATAGCAAATTATACAAAAGACCTAGTTAAAAATTTGGAGCGTGGCTGTCGAAATATTGAATTGGGTTATTTTAAAATCAAAAACGTTTTTTACGGTAAAACCCAGAACAGAATAATAAGAAATAGTCGATTTTCCTTAACCCTTTAAAAATATTATTTTACAAGTTTTATTATTATATTACATTTCTTTGTACTTGAAATTTTGATTGACAACAGCTCAAAATGTTGCCAGGTAATAAAAAAGCTTGACTGGAAATGGTGTAAATTATTGAATCCTTTTGTCGACAGCCACTGAACGTAATTCGTGGATTATCAGATGTTTATACCTTAAAATTATATTTAAAAATCAACACCTATGTCCATGCAGGCAACTAAATGTTCGTAACACAAATGGCCGAATCGAACCCGAGGCCTCGCGGTTAGTCAGTGTAGTTAGGTGTGTACGCTAGCCACTCGACCAACGAGGCGGTCGAAGCACAAAGCACTCAGATGCGATTCTCGATTTGGAAAAGAACTACGCTAAGTAGATAATCTAGTGGTAATCTAGTAATAGGATGTAATGCATTTCCTAGTCCAGTGAGTCATAACTGGATACCAGAGTGATCAGTTTGTGGCATTGTGGCACTGTACTGCTTTCAACTGACATATTCCGAAGCATAGATTAACCGTGTATAGATACTACTGGTCGCCCATTGGCCAAAAATAATACATTTTAATAAATTTTTGATAAGAATGCCATCAACATTTATCAAGACCAACTACTTTGCCAAACTTTATTGATGTCGTTTGCGGGCCATCTATGATCTTTTATCGTTACCATTAATATATTTGTGTGTGACAAATGCATGGTATGTGTAATGTTTTATTTTTGATTTAATGCACTTTATAAGCATTGTTATTAAAATATTAGCGTTTTTTTTTATATAAGAGGAGGCAAACGAACAAGTGGGTCACCTGGTGGAAAGTGACCGCCGCCCACGGACATTCGCAACACCAGGAGTATCACAGATGCGTTGCCGACCTTTTAGGAATGAGTAGGATAAACGAGTTCTGCACTCGTACTCCTCCGTTCTCGCAAATTTTGTAAAAAGGGTTTCAAAGTTTTTACTTTACGTATTAATATTATGATGATATTGCTTACAAACTAATCTGACAGCACTAACCGTGTTTTGTCTCTTTCTAACACTAGCATTGAAAGAAGACAACGATAACCTAAAGTCGGTTTAGTGTGCAGCTGCAGAATCACCACCTCAAACAACTTATTCACGATACGGTCGCATATGTGTTAAATTCACGACTTTACTCCGTCTGGATTCCATTGTATTTATGGTTAAAGTTTTGAAACGATTCAATTCGGCACAGAATCCGAGAAATTCATTAATTATGATCCTCAAACTGAGAAATTGGCTTTCTGTTACCCATTTTTCACTTCATATGCTTTTCAAGTTAGCTGAATATTGATGGAAATTTAAAGCTTTAGTTTCATCAATACTCTTTCAAGACGATTCTTTTAAGGTTTCAACAAAAGCTTAAGCAATTGAAATGCTTAGTAGGTTAAACAAACTAGGTAATATTCATATTTTTAAACAAAGAAACACTTGTACTGTTTTACGTATCAAAACGATAACCTACGATTTACGTAAAACAGTACAAGTGTTTCTTTGTTTAAAAATATGAATATTTGGAAGTTTTACCAAGCGCCCACGATGGAAAATATCAAATATAAACAAACTAAAAATAAACCATTAGAAAATAAGAGATTTTCTAGTTCTTCTCCGTATTAGTGCAGGTCCTCTTAGCCAGCACGTAAGAGGCAAGTTTAGGTTAATGCGATCCATTAACCTATACTCGCCATATAACCATGTCAAGTTAGCTGAATATTGAAGAAAATTTAAAAGTTGAGTTTTATCGGTACTCTTTTAAGTCGCATCTTTTAAGGTTTCAACAAAAGTTAATACACTAAAATTAAACCATTCCTTTTATTTTGTAGTTTTTTTTATGATATTGGAAGGCAAGCAAGCGGACGGATTTCCTGATGGTAAGAAATTCTAGCCGACTAGAGACACCAAAGGTGGTAATGGCGCGTTGTTAACCTAAGACCAGGATGTTAGGCCTCGAGCGGCTAAGTTTACCGTCTACCTTACCCTCCAAACCGGAACACGTCATGACGTTTTGGCGGCAGGAATAGGTAAAGTGGTGGTACCAATCCGGGTGAGTCGTTGCGAAACTCTACCACCTAGTCAGATGTCACGGTGCTAGTGACGGTAAGCCAATGCTCGCCTTTTACGAGCTGCCTGGCCGGAAGGCAGATGGTCTATTCTGCAAAGGTTGGTGAAGGTTATCCGGGTTGATCAGTGTTAGTCCAATTCCTCTGTGTGGAATAAACCTTCCTGCTAGTCAGCACGTAAGAGGCGTGTATAGGTTAATAGGTCATCATTAACAATATTATTGGTGTAGCAATTCGCCCGGGTTTGGGCTGCCTTACCCATTCCTGCCGTCATAACGACAATGTCCGTTTTCGGTCTGGATGGTAAAGTAGCCTTTCACAGTAGGTCTTACACCCCGGACAACTATAAAACTTGTGGCATATCTCTTGCCTTCAGTTGAGCCGTGTGCTTGCTTGTTCGATGTCTTATATTCCATAAAACAATACAGTGACAGACATTTATCTTATGGCAAGTCTATTCAGCTGTTATTTGCCTTTCAGCACGCAACTGTACTGACGCTGTGGCGGAATAGGTAAGGGGGTGGTACCACTTGGACGTCCCGCTGCTTAGCACTCTGCCGCCAAATTATTTCTGAATGCACTAGAAAAATTTAAAAACCATCAACGGGCACTGGGGTTGTCACATTTAGACGGCTGTCAAAATTTGTATGAGAGTGCGTACAGTCCTTTCTAGTAGGTGATAGAATACCATAGCGCACCAGATTGATACTACAGCTTGATCTTTTCCTGCCATCATATTCTTCCTGTCACCGTCGTATTACGGTTTGTAGGGTTATGTAAGCATATTGTATTAAGTACAATATTCATATTGATATTTGACACTTCTTTGCTTTCTCTGTAGTGTAGTGATCCGGCATCGGACTTGACTTCTTGGTCGCCGGGTCGGGCTACAACAAAATGAAATGTTTTCAATTTTCTAATAAAAATTAAGTTGCCCGGTATTAGATAGGTGCCCGGTTGGCGATAGGCTTGCCACCTACCACATTGTGGGACTTAGTGTTTTCAACTAGTCGTGGGTGCCCTGGTTGTGCCTCTGGCAACCAATTCGGGGATATGAGCGTGAAGATACTTTACCTTTTATTATCTCAATAAAAAGCTTAGGAGTACACCTGCAGTAGGTATTGGTTCTCGTTAATTAGGTATAGCAGGGTCATTTATTATTTGGCCCAGTTTATGAAAGAAGATTGCTCGATCAATATTTAAGTATTGGACCGTCAGTAAGTCTCAAATCCAGGTAATCCCCTGTTGTTTCCGACCTCCGACTCCTCTTTAATTTATAATAAGAGACGCTTTGCTACGTCTCTGTACATTAAGCTGTCTATTTTTAGTATCGCTTTTTGTTTCATGTTTTAAGGATAGTTGTAGCTTTAGCGGTGCTGTGGTAGTTTTTATTTCAATGAGTTCCTTTTTTAACCTCTTACAGACAACGAAAATGTTATAAGGGCCGAAACATATAACTGCGTTGCTGCGCCGCGCCGCTAGAATCGGCAGTGACTCTATTGCCGGATGTAGCCTCGCGGCATTATTTATTTATTTTAAACAGGTTAATATCTTTTTAATTTCGAATCACTACATAGTATAAAACAAAGTCGCTTCCTCTGTCCCTATGTCCCTTTCTATGCTTAAATTTTTAAAACTTCATCGGCTTTTGATGCGGTTTTTTTAATAGATAAAGTGATTGAAGAGGATGGTTTATATGTATATTTTGTACTCGTACGAAGCCGGGACGGGCCGCTAGTAAGCAATAAATTTCCCACGATGGTCCATAGCAGAGACACGTCTATGACGCCGAAACGCCGCAACGCAAACCGACTAAGGTTATATGTTTTAGCCCTAAGTTCAACGTGTCTGTACCTCTGTGTTTGCCTGTGGCATCGTAACTTTTGAACGGATAAACCGATTTCGATGTGGTTGTTTTTTTTTTGCAAGCGTTTGTGCTCTAGATGGTTCTTATTTACATTACATGCAGACTTTTTGCGGGTTATTTTATGATTTCTTGTTTTAATTTTAGTGTCTTTAAATTTTTTTACTACTTAATTTATTATCGCCTCTGTGATCTAGTGTAGTGTTGATGGTTAGTGCATGAGGTGTCAGGTTCTAATGCCAGGTTGAGCAACTGAAAATGTTTTTTTTTATTTACTAATAAAAACATTGAACAAGTGTCAGATTGCCAATGGGTTTGCTACCTATCATATTGTGGGACTAAGTACCTTCATCGGTACCTACCTCTTAGGTTTGTGTGTGTAAATTATTAAAATGTTCTTAAATTAAAGTATTTTTCGTATTACAATCTATACTTAAACGCTTACATTATACATTACTTCTAATAATTATAGACTTATTATTAACAGACATATTTTTTTAGTTATTAACATTAATTGTAAATTGCGTAAATATCCAAACACTTATTAAAACAAATTGATAAACTTCTTATAGTCGATTAAACAGGGCTGTAGTTATTATACTTTGTATTAGTACCTACATTAAAGTTACAGATTCGAATTTCGCTTCAATTTATTTATTTTATAACAAATATTTGTTTAGAAGACTACATACAACTTCTCGTATAAACGTTTGTTAAAGTCTATAAATAACATGGCGTTTTAGTACTAATTTATGGATTCGCACTTTAGCTTTTTTTAGCAAGGCCGATAGAATATGCTAATTTTGTTTTTGATTGAATGCTGAACATCTGGCATTCGGGTGAAGCGATCTGCTTCATCTAACATCTGATTCACGTTCAAATAAAACTAGTGTCTTATAACAGAGATTAAGAATAAGAAAATATTTATTTAGTAACTAACAAAACACATAAATTCGACCATGTATTTGAACTAAGCTTCAATTGCTTCCCATACGAAAACGTAGAAAATTTTCTTTCTTTTTCACGTAATTTTTTTTTAATAACTGAAACATTCTGTTTTTAGCATAATTTATTTTGTATAGTTTTAGATGCATTTTTATATGTTTAAGAGCAACATTGCACAGTATCTCGCTAAATCTTGTTTCATGCTCTAGGGTTGCCTGGAATCGCTGACTTGGCGATAAGGCCGCCCTGTAGTTTAAGTTTTATTTGATGTATTTACTTTTTTATATGCTGACAAAATCCGTATGTAATTATTCTCAAAAGAATCAAAAGTTTTACGGAGATGAATATTAGTAGCCAAAAATTTCTTCAACTTTACAACATGAACGAATGAGTGCGAATAAAATTACTTGTGGTAAATAATAGCAGTAAATGGCATATAAAAAATTTAATGAAATTTAAAGATTATCAGGAGTAATGTTTGAAGTAACTTTTGTAGAACTTGTTACCACGCCACGGCGGTATTTTCAAATAAATGTGACTTAGGAACCTTCAAGAAAATAGCGTACTTATTATTTAAAGGTCGACAACACATCTGCGATGTTCCTGGTGTTGTGGATGTCCATGGGCGGCGGTGATCACTTTCCATCAGGCGACTCACTTGCTTCGTTTGCCTAATCATATACATAAAAACAAAAAAAGTTGAATTGCAAAATTTGACATGTGGAAAGAATGAAATTTTCTACGTTTTCGCGTGGGAAGCCATTGAAGCTTAGCCTGGAAAATATATGTTCAAATACATGGTCAAATTTATATGTTTTGTTAGTTCTATACCAGAAAAGTATTTCTTGTCTAAGTTTTTGAGTATTTTACACTTTTGTAAAACTGATATAAATGCTGATGTTAATTTTGTTGCGGTCAGAGAGTACGTAACGTACGTACGTAACGTACGTACGTACGTAAGTAATTTAAAGTTTTCGTTATCAATTATTTTTAACAACTCGTTGATCGAGTGGCTAGCGTGCACGCCTAACTACATAGTCCAACCTTGAGGTTCGGGTTCGACACTCGATGAACATTTAGATATCTGCATTTTCGGGTCTTGGTGTTTATTATATTTATTCTGGTATCAATTTATTTAAGTATTTCTATGTATAAGTATCGTTGACTAACATCCATAACACAAGCATGTAATTTGCATACTCTTGGGGCTAGATTCAATTCGTGTAAATTGTTGTATTATTCAACAAAAGTAATAGAAAGAGACAAAATAGTTTCAATGAAACGTTGATTAAAATCATCGCAACTTGACATTTCCGGACTAATCTGACATGTCTAAAATGTTCCATCTCTTTTGTTTTTGCTTCATTTGAAAAAGATAGCATGCATCTAAAATAAGTTTAGTTTGTGAACAGCAGAATCACCACCGTTATGAAACAAACTATGACTTGTGTATGAAGTAACGTTTAGCGTTAATTAAGTAATGTGTCTTAAACATAAATAAATCTGTACCTAACTGTAAATCAGCATTTTTACCTTTTTACTCTTTTAAAAATCAAAATTTATTTATTCACGTAGATCTATATAAAGATTCTTGTGACGCTGTTTTTAACTATTCATCTATTTTTTACTTTCCAATAGAAACGCAGTTCACTTCTCGCTAAATAGCATTTATAGCAATATTTATCTAATATCTTTGCCCGTTTGCGACAATTCGTATTATATACATTTTTTATTCACTCTGGAGGATTCGAGAATTACTAATATATTGCCGTAAATGTAACTTTCAGTGTTCATCGTACGATGTAAAATATTAAAAACTTCATTCCTGTACTTTTCCGATACCTTGGAATTTTACTTGTTAACATAAATGTAATTGTGTAATGAAAATGTTAGATTTTTTTTTATTGATTTAAACGGTAGCAAATTTTTTTATTAATAAGTCAATAATTGTCAAGATTGCCAATCATGTCAATTTTATGGTCACATAAATGTTTGTTATTGTAAATATTTTTTTTAAACTGTTTGATGTGTTATGAAGATTAATAGGCGATCGGGATAATAATAGTGTTAATTTTCAAAAAGTATTTGCAGGAGCTTATGTACGGGATAACAGTATTTGAACTCATTTACACTGAACTTAGTTTTACTAAACTCGGTTTTCAATATGAAAGGTGAAATCGGCTTTAAGTTCTTGTTTGTATTTTTATTAATCTTTCCTACTGACAGTTATGCATTTTTAATATAACAACAAAAAAAGAACTATTTATTTTATTGATCTCCAAGGTATTTTGTAGCACTTAACTATCATTATCATTACTATTTGTCTAATTATAGAAATCCGACTTTATATTTATCTAGAACTATTAAATTTTATGTATTTTACCTGTACCTACCTGAGATCCTGGGCTGATAAATAAATACATTGCATAATTTTCCCTGGTCGAATCACTAAAAAAAGTGTTTTTTTCAATTTTCTAATAAAAATAACTTTGACCGGGATTGGTTATGTCCCCGGTTGGTGATAAGTTTGCCACCTATCACATTATGGGGCGTAGGATCTTCGGCTAGTCGTAAGTGCCCCGTTTGTACCTCTGCCACCTCTTAGGAGATACGTGCGCGAAGATGCTATTAGTATGTCAATAATATTATGAATTTCAACTTGATAGAATTTTATCAATTTAATTTCCATATTTTTCAGTGGGTTCAATGTACATTAAAAATGGCTACGAAGCTTACTCCAAACATTTAATATACACAGTTTGCCAACTTCATGGCAGAAATATTCAGTTTTATCTTTAAAAATAAATAACTTAGCAAAAAAAATTTTAGGCCTGTTACGTGCTCTATTTTATTTTCCTTATTCTTATATCGATTTCCCGCCTTTCCTATTTGTCTGACAGTGGTTGTTATGAGCCATTTATATTTTTGTTTTTTGAAGTGAAAACTTCTTTGGCGGCGTTGCTCACTTTTTTTGGAATGGGTAAAATAAGCTAAACTCGCGTCAGGACATGTGACCTGATCGAAAATTCGTTAGACTGCGCAGAGCGCTTGCGCGAATAAGACGGCGCAGGGCACTTGCGCGAATGTTGTATTCTACCACATAAATTATAGTACTTTCATACTGATAATTAAAGCAATTCGTTCAAAATTATTCCCTAACCATTCCAAAATATCAAAAATGCACAACGTTAATATTCAAGTTTTTACTTCTGCCGACACTCCCGGAGTGTAACCTGTCGTTTTTATATTTTATGTTTGTACTCTTACGGTTACGACAAATACAGTGTCTAAATTTGCAACTTAACTAATACCGTGCTGACATACGTATAGCATATTATTGGCAGAATGTCAATTTTCAACTGTATTTAGGCAAACAGGCGTCTAAATTTTTTTAGTAAGGAAAGCAAAAGAAGGAAGGATAAATAACTAATTCTTATAGTTAAAGTTCTATATTAGGAGACAAACTCCAGTTTATCTTAAAGTTCAAGTCTTTTATTATGAGATAAACTCCAGCTTGCGCTAACATTTGCATTCAGAGTAATTTAAAATGTTAATAATTAAAATAAAACTTCAACCCTCTCACATCGGACTATAAATCCCTTTTTATTTTCCAAGTGAAATGTAGAATGCAGGGATTTATCTAATACCTCTGTCTGTTTGCAACTATTCATACTTAATCCCCAGTTTTGACGTATCCATTTTTTATTCGCCCTGGAATATAGATTTAAAATGAAACATTCAGTGTTCATCGTACGATATAAAATATTCACACTTCATTCGTGTATTTATACGATACCTTGAAATATTAGTTTAGTCGCAAATTTCAAAAACAACAAACCAGACAACTTGCTCGTTCTCTATGTTGTGTTTATAAGTTTTAGAATGCTATGTAGCAGCTCACCAAATTAGTACCATGCTTTACATACTCATGTCGCCATGACGCTAGTACTTGCTGTTGTCGTGTTCCGTTGTGGAGCTTTAAGTAAGTTTTAATACTTAAAACCCGGTAAAGTTATAAAAACTGCGAAGTTAGCAACACTTACGAATTAGTCATCCAAAAGAAACCGTAAGATAAGCGATGCACCAGTAAGTTCTAAAATGACGCACACGAAATAGACAAACATAGTGCCGCAGCAATAAAAGTCACTGTTGCATCTAGATTTGCCCGCGTGACCAAATATAGCTAAGTATCTTAACGCTCATATCCCTGAAGGAGTAGGCAGAGGCTCAACCAGGGCACCCACGACTAGCCGTAGACACTAAGTCCCACAATGTAATAGGTGGCAAGCCTATCGCCAGTCGGGCACATCTAATCCCGGGCAACGTTTTTTTGATTGGGAAATTTAAAATACGCATCGATAGAACTCGACTTCGAGATAGAGGCGATATCAATTACATTTAGGTACTACAAACTGCGGTTGTACTATTCATATCTATATGAAAATCAATCCCACTTTTCGTTTTTATATAACTCAAAATCGGATTCACCTATCCAAACCAAATGTTTAGGCATTGTTTGGACTATTTAGGCCCTAGATGGTTTATGTGAAGTTTGAATAAAATCGGTCGAGCGGTTCTTCATTTAGCACATTTTTTGTAACAAATGAATTAAATAATTGGCAGATCGTTTTGTTAATGGGCATTTTTCAGTCAAATTGATTTTTTTCAGATGGGGATTGTGATGTCATATTGAAACTTTTTTGAGCTGTTTGTTTTTCTTTTTATCTTTTGTTGTGTTATGTCCTTCATGCGGTCATTTCTTTTTTGGACGGGCTTCGATTAAAGCATGTTGGTATATAGGTAGTAATAAATAAAATATTTTTTTGTTTCAGTAAATGTGTTTGATGTTCCAATGTATTTTTTTAAATATTTCAGTTTATACGTAGCGAATCACGTACCGAGCCGCTACTATAATTAAATAAACCATATTATTAAAAAGTTTCATCGACGTTTATTCATTTTTGCGTCAAAGAGTAACAAACATCCATCCATCCTCACAGTTTCCCATTTATGATATTAGTAGGATTTATGGTTTATCTGCAACCCATTTTTAATAACCCATATTTTTATGGAGAATCTGTTAGGTCGTAAACATGAAATTCTAAAGTATCATTTTATGATCTAACATTAGTCACCGATGGTTGGAGCACATAAAATGTCGTACCACCCAGTACTTTAAAATTATGATTTGTTTAAATATCTCTCGCCATATAACCCTAGTTAATCATACCCCAAGGTTTTTGAAGTGATAACTTGTTTAGCGGCGTTGCGCACTTTTTTGGAATGAGTAAAAACTCTTAAACTCGCGTCAGGATACGTGACCTGATTCGTAAGACAAAAATTCCTAAGATAGCACAGGGCGCTTGCGCAAATAAAACGGCGCAGGGTGCTTACGCGAATGATGGTGTTGTCATGTTTGTGTACGATAGCGCAGTAAATGAATATTGTATTCTACCACATAAATGATAGTACTTTCATACTGATAATTAAAGAAACTCGTGCAAAATTACTCCTTTACCATTCCAAAATATCAAAAATGCACAACGCTTAAATTCAAGTTTTCACTTCTGCCGGCATTCCCGGAGTGTAACCCATTTTTTTAAAAATAATAAGGGCTGATTCACCAAAGATATTGAGAACCGAGTTTAGTCAAACTAAGTTCAGTGCAAATTAGTTCAAATATCTGGTTGTGATCCAGTTCATAAGTTACTGCAAGTATTCTTTTAAAATTGTCAATATTCTTATCCTTATCCCCTGATAATCTATTAATCACGTTCTATGTTTTAATAATGAAATATTTACAATAACCCAAATTTCTGTTACAGTATAATTCTTATGATTGACACTCTTGACAATTGATTAAACGCAGTTTAACATTGATCTCATTTAAATTCGGCGTTGAAATCCAGCCTTAATACTACTCTGTCAAGAAAGTACCAGGGAAAAGATCAATAACACACAAACTGTTTGTTAATCATCAAAATCTATTTTATCACCTTCAAAGTACGTTCTTTCAGAAATGATACACTTACGCCTACAAAAAATCCAATCATCTGAACATTTTTTAAACGCTGTTTAGCAATTGAGTTTAGTTCTAGCCGCGAACTCTCTTTTATGTTTTCTAGCGATCGAAAACGGGTGCCTTGAAGTAATAACTTGAATTAAGGAAAAAGAAAGATGTCAGCTGGGGTCATATCTGGTGAATGTATTGGTTGCCCGATGGTATTTGTTGAGTGTATGGTCAACATTCATTCACAATGATGGCCTTGTCCGAAGACGCATTATCATGGTGCAAAATCCGAAATCTTTTTTTTTTCGGTTTCGTTTCGGTTAAAATCCACCACTCCGAAGCTTGCTGATTTGTTTGCATATCAAACGTTAACCAATTGCACTAGTGACAATACGTTTCATGAATGTTGGGTCGGAATTGACTCTTCAGTCATTCTCATGCGTTCGAATTTTTAATAAAATTCACGTTTTTTGGACTAGCTGAGCGGTAACATGTTTCACACTCAAATTATTAGTTAAAATGATACGGATCGACTCGTGAGAAACAGAAAGTTCTGCGTCTAATTTTTTTTGTATCTTCACGCCCATAACCCCAAAGAAGTAGGCAGGCACATCCAGGGCACCCACGACTAGCCGTAGACACTAAGTTCCACAATGTGATAGGTGGCAAGCCTATCGCCAACCAGGTACATTTCCAAACCCGAGCAACATTTTTTTATTAGAAAATTGGATAAAACCAATTTTCTTATTGATGCCCGACCAATCTGCAATCAATCTGCGGCTATCTCTCTCAAAATTGTGTAAGGATTTTCAGTGATCGTTTCCTTCACTTTTGCGAGAATAACTCCAGTTGCAGACGTTGATATTCTAGCAGAGTGAGTGATGGACGCTGATTACCACTCATCATCACGAATTTTTGATAAAGTCGATTCACCGTAAGCCTAACATTTATTAATGACTGAACAAAAAAATGAATTTCGAACCATAACCAAATAATCTGTCCTGATATTTTTTGACTGAATGTATTTTTAAATGTGTTCTGTGAAATTCTTATATCGAGTACCAAAATAAGTACTACGCCCTATACAAACTCTAATTCCGTACGGAAAAAATCCTGACGAGTGTTGCAAGTCTATAGATTTAGTTAGATTTGTTGCGTTCGATTTTGTTCCGAAACGGAATCCCGTAAAAAAATCCGAATATAAAAATATGCGGGCCTAAAACGTATGAAATCAGGAGCGGTCACTTGAAATTTATAACTCATAAAATAAAATTATATTAGGTGATTTATGGACATGAAATCGTTTCGCAATCTCAAATTTATTACTAACAGAGAGGAAATATGTGCCGGAACGTATGTGAAACAAATTATGTTAAATTGGAAGCGCCACGGTCGATGTTGAATTATGCATTTCAAATTTCCACGGTAGCAAATATTTTTCTTGAATAGTTCCAGACATATTCAAAACAACCGCCATACAGTAGTACTATTTAAATTATGCGCTTCGGCTATATTCGTCAAGCTTCGGAAATCCGAATGTGTTTTAAAGATATCTATATAGAGTTGTTAGAAAAAATAATTAATCATTTTGCTTAAATTTAGATTAAGTCAGCCAACTTAAAAATAAAAGTGTAAAGTGTAAAGCCGAAGCGCATAATCAAAATAGTAGTACTATACTTTATCTTAATAACGTTTAAGATTTGCTGAAAATTTATCCAATAAATCTGTACAAAAATTTCTTGTCAGTGTTTGTTGCCGTACTCCAAAGTGACTGACCCGATTTTGATGATATTTTATATGCACTTGGTGGGTCTGAAAATAAGTTATAGTAATATATTTAGTCCCCCTACGTGTAAGTGTAAGTTATTGTCTCTGTGGTCTAGCGGTCCGGCGTTGGACTTGACTTCTTGAGGTCCCGGGTTCGAGCCCTAGGTCGGGCAACAAAAAATAGAAAATGAGTAATATCAATTTTCTGTTCAAAATAACGTTGCCCTGGATTGGATATGTGCCCGGTTGGCGATAGGCTTGCCACCTATTACATTGCGGGATTTTGTGTCTTCGGCTAGTCGTGGGTACCTTGGTTGTACCTCTGCCAAGCTCTTCGGGGGTATGGGCGTAAAATTACTTTTTCTTTTAACCCCTAAATGATGGGCCCACCCAAATTCATTTATTTTTCTATTGAAATAATCTATGAAAAAATGAAAATAACAAAACTATGTTTGATGGGTCAGCTAGTAGGTTATTATTGGGCAGTTCCATCACTCAAGATATATACAATAGCATTTCAATGAGATACAAAAACAAGACATATTTTTATGTTTTACGCGTGACATAAACTTTACTAGGGAAGTGACGAAATTCAGAGACTGAGAGAATTCTGACAGAGTTCAGTCAACAAGCACACGGCTCAAGCTTCGGAATGCCGAATGTATTTTAAAGATAACTATATAGAGCTGTTATTACATAATTAATCATTTCGCTTAAATTTAGATTAGATCAATTTAAATAAAACTAAAAAGTGTAAAGCCGAAGCGCATAATTGACCGCCTCGATGGTCGAGTGGCTAGCGTATACGCCTAACTACAGCGACCAACCGCGAGGCTCGGGTTCGATTCCCGACGGGGGCAGGCATTTGTGTGATGAACATTTAGATGCATTTCCGGGTCTGGGTGTTTAAAATTTATTCTGGTATGTATTTAAGTATTTCTATGTATTACAATCGTTGACTAACACCCATAACACAAGCATATAATTTGCTTACTTTGGGGTTAGATTCAATTTGTGTAACTTGTCCAGGAATATTTATTTATTTATTATTATTATTATTTAAATAGTTGCAGTATACCTACTATATGTTATATACTATATTTTGTAAAACCATTGTTAAAATTCGTAATTCAATTACCAAATCCAAACATTAAAAAAATCCAATTTTAATTCATCCAAGTATTATATTCGTACGTAAGCGATTTGACCTTGGTGTCAAACAATAGATCAAACCGTAGTCAAGTACAAAGGCAGTGTTCAGGTGGCTCGGTGACAGAAGTGAGACGTCGGCCACTCATCTTGTGAAGCCCCCTCGAACCAACGCCGACGTCGTCGAGGAAATTTCCTTCTGAATCTTTCGAACAATGAAATTCTTTCTAAATATTGACCAAATACCACACGAATGTACCTTAATTTCCTTTGTCATTTATACAGGAATAAAAAAATCTTTGTTATTAAAGATACCTTGTGATTTTATTTAATTAAAAATCCAACACAGACCAAAGTCTCTTACTTTGGTCTGTGTTTGTTAATAATAATAACTTTAAGTTGGGTTGATATTATAGTCTGTATCGCAGTGTAGTAAAGACTATAGGTTGAACCTAGGTGTACTTTAATTTTTTGTTAATAAGACGGTCCAGTCTTCAGTAAGTACCTCTTCGATAGTTTCTTGGAATGCGTTCACGGCCACTTCTGGGCTTGAGAATCATAAACTTTTAAGTTTATCTTTTATTCTCTTCAAACGCTTCTGGGAATGCTTTTGAATCATAAACATTTGAGTCATTTTAGTAAAAGCAAAAGCAGCAACATCCAGTTCCACCCCATACTGGATGTTGCTGCCTTTGCTTTTATATGATGTCTTGTAAATATTTCAACTTAATGCTAATTAATTAAACTTGACAATTAACGACAAAAAACGTGAGTTGCACTTCGGGAGTGCCATCAGAATTGAAAACTTGAATACTATCGTTATGCATTTTTGATATTTTGGAATGGCTAGGGAATAATTTTGCACAAATTGCTTTAATTATCAGTATGAAAGTACTATCATTTATGTGGTAGAATACAATATTCATTTATTGCGCTATCGTACATAAACATGACAACACGAACATTACCGCACGCGGTCTGCGCCGTCTTACGAATTTTCGATCAGGTCACGTGTCCTGACGCGAGTTTAAAAGTTTTTACCCATTCCAAAAAAAGTATGCAACGCCGCTAAGGAAGTTTTCACTTCAAAAACATTCGCAACTCACAAACGTCAGAATGTTCGTGTCGTTGGTTTTTATTTTGTTCAACGTCCATCGTGTCGGTTGAAATGTGTCACGTGATTGAGTTGATCGCTGCACTTGTGTCAATCGTCAATGTGAATGCCAGCCAATTTTTGTGCATTGTACTATATAATACTCTTTGATTGTAATGTATTGAGTCTATTGTCTACAGTACAATTCAATAACCATTACCAACATATTCTGTAAAGATTCAACGAATATGCAAAATGTTTTTTATAATACATTTCTTGGAAGTTATAACTGACTGAGTCATGTCCTACCAAAAATATAAAGATCTTTCGTGATCCCTATAAATTTATCAGTTTTTCCACATTTGTGTGAAGAATCATAAAAAGGTTAGTGTGTATCCCGTGCTTTCTTAAACCTGCCAAAAATGTGCCAAATCTCACATTTTTGAGAATACCAGTGATTATATAACTTACTTATTTTAAGTAATTCGTTTTATGTATTTTAAATCCGACTGTGCAAAATCTGAAATATGTTACTACTACTGCATTTCTTATTCCTGGCGGCTCACCTCCATCTTAGGGAGTGAAGTATTCGGCACACTTGCACACCTGGCCTGAGATCCTGGTCATAAGATAGCAGCGCACCAGTAACATCTAAGGTAGACACAAGCGATTGTTATCGCTTAGTTACCATCAGGATGTCTTTCTAAGATAGACAATTAAATTTTTAGATTGTGTCTAGTACATCTAATAAAAGATATACACACAAAAATCCATGTCAAAAATGATTTCTAGTTTTATCATGGTACGTATTCTCATTTGTAAATTCTCATTCCATATTAAAAAATTTTCTCCATTTCACATATTTGAAATCCGTATGTGATTAAGCAGATAAGTACCTCATTTACTGATCGAGTGTTTTTTAATGAAATGGCAGAGGTCATTCTAAATGGAGTAAATCAAATCAGAAATCATACATACCTATATGTATTATAATAATATTATGTTTAATGATGAAAACCAAAAGTCATTTATGTCAAGGTTTTTTGTATAAATGACATTTATTAGATGTACTGAACACTGTCTAAAAAACTTAACACCTGTTTTGGAAGGAAATATTTATTTACATACATAAAATAAATACATATATAAAAGAAAGTCATGTTAGTTACATTATTTATAGCTCTAGAACGGCTATATAAATATTGCTGAAAATTGACAGGGATGTAGCTTGGAACCAGGAGGAGGAAGTAGGATACTTTTTATCCTTGTCGATGTGAGTAAACTAGGAAAAATGACAATTTTATTACTCCCGTCCAAACTGAACGAGTGGCATGAAGTCCGCAGGAACAGCTAGTTTATTATATACAATGGGTCTGGACAGCAAATAATCACAAGTATCTCCTATAGACTGATGATAGATTGCAGTGCAGCAACTTGCCCGGGTAGGGTTCCAGCATTATATTCCTGGCGCTATAATAACTGTCATGTTCTTGTTCGGAAGGATGGGTAGCCGGCAGGCTTACACAATAAGTCTAACATGGCCGCAGGACAGCGACGAAGCTGTAACATCTATGGTATCTATCGGCCACGGTTATCTCTTACCATCAGGAGACTCGTGTGCTTGTTCGCTGACCTAACACAAAATAACACCAAAGTTATTATAGGTGCGCCGCTGTTTTATGGCCTGGGTGATAGGTTTAAAGTGTAAGTCTACCAATTACGACCAGAAACACGGCAATATTGATATCATAATGTGGTTTTTAAACACACCTATTTCATAATATTTTCAATTCTTATCTGTAAATTGTTTTAGCTCTAGAATCCCTAATCTTTCTCTATTTTATAAAAAAAATATCTTTTGCACGAGGCTTCGCTCGTACCTATTTAAGTCTTTATAAAAGTATGAGCTTAAACCTATATTACTTTTTTATACCTCCAAGATTATGTGTACAGTTTCGTGATGATTGGTTAGTAGCTTTTGCACGAGGCTTCGCTCGTATTTAAGTCACTACAAAAGTATGAACTTGAACCTATATTATTTTTAATACCTCCAAGACTGTGTGTACGGTTTCATGATTATTGGTTAGGTAGTCTTCGCGTCAAAACGTAACTAATAAATTATTCTCGTACGTACGTTAGTCTCGTAAGTATTCCGCCCGCGACTCCGTCCGCGCGGATGTCCATGTCGATCTTCGTGTAATAAAACTGAAAAATTAAGATTTTTATACGTATTTTTCCAGGATAAAAAGTATCCTAATTTATGTCCCGAATGATAAGATACAATTATACCAAGTTTCATCCAAATCGAACCGTTAGTTTTCACGTGATGCCTGAACTTACAGACAGACAGACAGACAAAAAAAATTTAATCACATATTTGGGTTTATTATCGATCCAGTAACACTCCCTGCTATTTATTTTTTTAATATTTTCAATCTACAGAATTGACCCTTCTACAGATTTATTATATGTACTCGTATAGATTCGTATTTATAATAAAGTAGGGATACATGTTCTTAGCTGGTTTAAGTATCTTACTATATAAACACTCCATCATATTTCTATCCTTATTCGTAAATTGCTTCAGTTATATATAAAAGCGTATTATTAAAACAACATATTGATGCTTAGATTGTATGAAGCTATTTACAAATACCACAATAGGTAAGGCTCAATACAACAAGCCTCTATTATAAAATGTATTTATAATCTGTTCTGGTATGTTGAGTAGTGACAATGTTGTCACATAATGTGAATAAAAATGCTTCATTTTTATATGAGTAATTTAAAAATTATCACGGATGACGTTTAATTTACCGGAAATTATTATTTGTATATCGCCTCTGTGGTCTAGCGGTTCAAGTGTTGGACTTGGCTTCATAAGGTTCCGGGTTCAATTCCAGGGTCGGGCAACAAAAATAAAATGTGGTTTTTCCAATTTTAAAAAAACTTTGCTAGAGTTCCCGTCCCGTCGCCTGGTTGGCGATAGGCTAGCCACCTATCGCATTGTGGGACTAAGTGTCTTCGGCTAGTCGTACGTGCCCTAGTTGTGCCTCTGCCTACATCTTTGGGTATATGGGCGTGAAGATACTTTCTTTGTTTTATTTTTTATATGAGTGTTTTTCCTCGTGCTGGTCTGGGTCCAATAAGAATAGATCATCTGCCATTCTGCCAGACATTTCGTAAGAGACGAGCAGAGATATAGAGTCAGTCTTTAGTTTGCTAATTCCACGAAACCTTGTTTTTAAGATAGTTTCGCGGAATGAATCAAATACTCAAAAGAGACTTATACATGTGTTATAATAGAATTCCGCAACGTAACACCTAATTTATTGATAGGTGAGCATAGGTTCAATATGACATTATAAATGAAACCAACGGTAATAAAATATATTGCAGCAACTAGCTCGTGTACCGACACGATCCGGAGGATACCGATCCTTCTTTGTAACGACAGCAATACTAAGATGTACTTATAAATGTACGAGAATAAATTTATGAAACACCGAGACCCAAAATGTAGATCTTAATGTTCATCACACAAATGACTGCCCTCATCGGTAATCGAACCCAAGCCGAGCAGTTAGCCGGTGGAATTAAGCGAGTACGGTAAACCCTCGACCAAGGAGGAAGTTAAAGAAATTTGCAGCTATCTCATTGAGATACTAAGGCTTGCAACCTATCACAGTTTGGGACTAAGTGTCTTCGGCTAGTCGTGGATGTTCTGTTTGTACCTCTGCTTAGTGCTTCGGGGATACGAGCGTGAAGATACTTTTTTTTAACAATTTTCGAATAATTGCTAATCTAAGAACGATCAAGCTTCGTAAGTTCGGTCCTGAAAAATTAAATTTAATATAAATACACTTTCTCAACATCACAATCACTAATCTATAATATAAAAATGAATCGCTAAATGTGTTGGTAAGCGCATAACTTCCGAACGTCGGGACCGATTTGGCTAATTCTTTTTTATTGTATTTGTTGTTACCAGGAGAAGGTTCTTATGAAAAGAAATGCCGGGAAAGTTGCAGGGAAAATGGGAAAAACAATACTTTATTATTCCCCATAAAAACATCCACCACCTACCATAAAGGGTAGGGTGTCAACTTGAAAGCTGTGGCGAAAAACAGAATCGAAATTTATCCAGTAGCGTTTATGTGATAAACATGCAGACAGTCAAACACAAATGTTATGTTTTGGAAGTTCATTAATCCAAAATAACTTTCCGTTTATTTTTCTTATTTTAATCCCTAACCTATCTCTATTTTTTAACAGACCAACTTTTACATGCCGCTTCGCTCGCTCGCTTAATATGTGTACTACTATTTAAAATACGCGCTTCGGCTATATTCGCCAAGCTTTGGAAATCCGAATGTATTTTGAAGATATCTATATTATGGAGTTGTTATTACATAATTAATCATTTCGCTTAAATTTAGATTTGGTCAGCCAATTTAAAAATAAAATTAAAAAGTGTAAAGCGGAAGCACATAATTTAAATAGGTAGTACTATACGTCAATGTCCTTTGGGCTAATGTCAAATGTGCAAGCGTACCAACCAAATCAAAATGTGATATTGGCAAATACTGGCAAGAATGGACAAGGCGATGGATACCCAGGCAAATTTCTGCAGAGCACTCTATCATCAGTCGTCTTGTTGGTCATGTTCTGCTTAACCTACGCTCGCCTTATATAGGCTGCCAGGCAGGAGATAGATGCTCTATTCTACTCTGTGAATACCAACACAGGGAAAATCTACGGTTGATCTGTTCAGACTGGTTTAGTAATTAAAAAATGCATTTTATATAATATTGGAAAACAAACAAGCAGACGGATTTTCTGAGGGTAACAAATAAGAAAAGGTGGCAATGATGCGTTGCCAACCGGAGGTCGGGGTGTTAGGCCTCGAGCAAACGTAAGTTTACCGGCTACCTTCTTACCCTTGCAATCGCAACATGTCAACGGCAATCATTGAAGTTATGGTGACAGGAATAGGTACGAGTAAGGCAGTGGTAACAATCGGGGCGAGTCGCTGCGAAACTTTACCATCTAGTAGGATGTCACGGTGTTAGTGACGGTAAGCCTATGCTTTGTACGAGCTGCTTCACAGGAAGGCAGATGGTCTATTCTGCAAAAGAGCCCAGACCAACACGGGGAAAGTTTTGATTGAAGCCAGTCGAGATTCATTTGGACTACATTTTGCGCCAGCTACTAATTATAAAAGTAGGACAGCAGAACTTATACAATATGTACGGTCCTCGTCTAATGTTCTGGAGCCCTTGAAATTAATTGGAGATGTTTTAAACATCACTCGGTCTTTGTGGTTTTTTTCATTTTTCAACTACACTTTCGTTGCCAAATTAAATGATTTATTCCTCCACGAAGTTGATATTTTTTCAGAGATATCTATTATTTTTTGTTACTGTTTTTAGGTTTTATTCAGTATTTCTTGTCGTCGGTGCTTGATGAAGGTTCATTCTAGACACTATTTATTAATTACACAATATTAATTACAAAATAATATTAATAATATTAACTACACAACAAGTAAATTATAATATGTAATATTTTTATTACATATTATAATTTACTAATGAACGCCGATTGATCGAAATTCGACCATAATAAATTTAAATTAAAAAAATATGTTATTCAATATAAATTATTAAAATATAATTTTCAAACATTATGAAAGTTCTGTTGTTTATTAATGTTTTTGTAAGAACGACATCTTCATTTATCAAGACATTATAAATATAGTTTGTGTGCCAGCTATGGTCTTTTATCATTTTTAATATGTTTGTTTATGTGTGTCAGATGCATGGTTGGTATGTGTAATGTTTTTTTTTTTTATTTAATTCACTATGACAGGTTTATTATTGAACAGTATTAGCGTTCTGCGGACCATTTCGAAATAATTTGCTATCTTTCAAAAAATAATGAACAAATCGCGCCATAGTACCTAATGAGTACCAAAAGTAGTTGGAGTAGGTTCAATAATACGTTCAATGATAGGTCATTACAGACTTTTATTTAGTCTCATCCTTTGTTTGTTGTATGTAATTGAATTTTCAAGGCGGGAACCACTTTCCGATTACCAATTGAGCTGAAGTATTACGGGCGTGTGTAAATCAGACGACAATGCAAAATTATTATATTGTGGAGCTAATCTGATGACGGAACTAGAAGGTAGGATTATTCCTAATATTATTCCATTATCCATGTTTAGGCGTATAAATCATGAATAATGCCGAAGTCTACTGCTGGAAATAGCTATTATTAAAAAAAGCTTCTTCCAAAAATTTATTTTTTGCTAAAAACTTATTTTTAATCTGTGAAGTCCGTTTAGTCCTGTAGAGTAATTACAACTTTTGCCATCTTATTAATAAACATGGACAAACATAAAAGCAAAATTAAGTTAAAGTCATAGTCTGTATCACATTGTAATAAAGACTATAATACCAGGCTGATCCTTGGAGTATTTTACTCCCTGTTTTTTAATAACACTGTTGGTGTTACTATAACGATTTTAACAAGTTTATAGGTATTTACTTGCTTCTACGAGTTCCTTGGTAAAGAGTGCCAAATATATTATTTACTAGCTCATACTCCCTTAGGAACCGGTCATGATATGGGGATAAAAAGTAGCCAAGTTCTTCTTTTATGTGAAAAATATTAAAACAGTTAAACTAAACCGTTTAGACGTCAAAGAAATATCAACAACCTTCGCCATACCAATAACATAGTAACCTGAATCAAAACCGAACGTAAAAAGGGCCAACATAATAATTGAAAAAACAAAAAACCTGATCTGGAAAAGCCTTATTTAAAAATCCGTGTAAATGCTTTTTCCTGCTAATTGTACATACAGTCGTGTCCAAACTCGTTAACCAAATAAAACAGATGTTGTTTGTCATAAACAAATTAACTGATAAAATAAAGTCAACGTTTATTGGAAACGCTTTGATCATGTATCTGTGAAAACCGTACTGACTTTTTGAGGTTTCCTGCTGAAAACCTGAAAATAAATTTCGACAGTCATTTTATGTTACTGACTCTTATTTAAATAAGCAAAAACTAATTCCACAGACCAACTGCAAGGCTCGGTTTCATCTCGGAGGGCTGGCATTTGCGAACTGTCTGTATTTCCTGGTCTGGGTGTCTATTAAATTTATTCTTGTATCTATTTAAGTACATATTTATGTGTATTAGTATCGTTGACTAACGTCCTTACCACAAGCATATAATTTGCTTACTTTGGGGTTAGATTCAATATGTATAACTTGTCCAGGGATATTTATTTATTTATTGATACTCTTCAAGGACAATACATCACATGACAAACCCAAATAACTCTAACATACCCGCTAACATACCCGCCTAACCAACCGCGAGGCTCGGGTTCGATTCCCGACGGGGGCAGGCATTTGTGTGACGAACATTTAGATGTCTGCATTTCCGGTTCTGGGTGTTTATTAAATTTATTCTTGTATCTATTTTTAGGTATTCATATGTATTAGTATCGTTGACTAACACCCATACCACAAGCATTTAATTTGCTTACTTTGGGGTTAGATTCAATTTGAGTAACTTGTCCAGGGATATTTATTTATTTATTGATACTCTTCAAGGGCGTAGCTAGGATTCTGAGAGGGGCAGACAAAGAAACTCCTCGACTATGTTGTTTTAATCATGATATTTATTTATATTACTTTTTTTAACTTCCTTTTCCATCATCTTGTTTTTGATCAGATTACTTGTCCACGCTGAACATTTTGACGATTTTTCGTCATTCGGATATACTAAAATAAGTTTTAGTATACATACGAAATAAATAGGTATACTGAAATACTTTAAAAAAAAGTCACAATCATATTCGTTTATTGCATAAAACATTATTGAAATACAGTTTATCCTATCTTAATATTAGTGTCAAATATTTGAGCTTCAAAGGCATGCAATTTTTATTGTTTGTGTCAAAATTAATTATAAATTATAATGACATATTATGTCAATCTAATTAATTTCTTACATATTAAGTACTTTACTAGCTAAGCTAACAGACGATTTCTGGTGTTACCTAAGCATATTGAATTACATACATGTGTATCTTCACGCCAAGTCTCACTCATTAGGCAGAGAGTGTAGGATATTGAATTTTGATTTTTGAATTTTGCGATGATCTCCGGAAATTGGAATTAATTTTTGTGTATAAGACTAACTTAGAAACATTGTCCCCTCATAACTAAGAATATCGATTTTCATGTGAACCTTCTCCTGACAATAAATAGCACAAAAAAAGGAATTGATATAGTAAAGTAAAGGAATCAACAAAGGAGTATTTATAACATATATTTATAGGTATACATAAGGAAAGGAAATAAGTGAATAAAAAAGAAAAAAAGAAACTGAAAAGAAATGTTTCCATCCGTTTAGGCGTGATATGACCAATGGAAATAACCTCCATTATACGTACTTTAGAAGGCGTGTTGTATCAAACTCACAAAGGCAATAGAACATTTTTGTAGGTAATTTGTCAACATTTGCAGCGAGGTCGGGATTTGGTTGACGTTTCTGTAAAGGTCAGCCCGGCCTCCTTGACATTATGGTTGAGTGGGATATTGATGGTGGCCTGACGTCATGTCCAAATTGCAACCCTGGCTAATAGGAATGACTATTATAAAAGACTAAAACGTACAACCCTATGATAAAACATGAATAATAAAAGAACAATAATTTGTTTAATGTTAATTTATTTAGTTGGTAAAGTATCTTTACGTCCTTATCCCTGAAAGAGTAGGCAGAGGTACGACCACGGCACCCAAAATTACAAAAAAAATAATCCCCAAAAAGTAGGAAAAGGTACAACCATAGCACCTATAACTAGCCGAAGACATTAGATCGCACTATATGATAAAAGGCGAACATATTACCAACTAGGCACATATCTAAATCCCAGGAAACGTTGTTTTTATTAAAAAATTAAAAAATACATTTCCATTTTGTTCCCCGACTTGGGAAACGAATCCAGGGCCTCGTGCAATCATGCCTCACGAGACCAAAATACCACATAGGCGATATCGACAAAAAAACTAAAATTTAAGCATTATAATCATTACTATAATCACATAATATTCACTGTATTCTATTAAATAATAGTAAGAGGATTATATTATTCATGACTGTCCAAGCTCTAATATAAACAAGGTTTGGTTGCAGCAAATTCCTTATACCATAGGGACAGAAGCTTCACGGCAGTGATTAGTTTAGTCATAATTACTAATTTGGGACTCATTCGTATTCATCCCCGCATTAACATGAATATATTACAAATTAGGGCTATGTAATATTTAGCTGCATTAATGCTAATATCATTTTGCCGCTATCCACCTTTAGTAGATCTGTATAATATGTTGTTAGACTAGCAGTTTCACGCAGCTTCGCCTGCGTAACTTGGCTTCTAAAAGTAGCATTCTAAAAGTAAAAGAATTTTTGAAATCGGTCCAGTAGTTTTGGAGCCTATTCATTTCAAACAAACAAAAAATCAAACCTTTTCTCTGTATAATATTAGTATAGACTAGTATAGATACAAGATAAATAAAGTATATATTATATAAGTATATATTTGCTCATTACATGTAAATAGATTTTTGTGTCACGTAGACATGTTTAATATTTACGCACATGTTTTTAATTATAAATAATAAGGTTTATTAACAAAAGAACTTTCTTCAGATTATCAACCAACGAAGGAGGTTCTCATTTTGACTGTACGTTTTATTTTGTTTTTTGGTTGGTGATAGGCTTGCCACCTATCACATTGTGGGACTTAGTGTCTTCGGCTAGTCGTGGGTGCCCTTGTTGTACCTCTGCCTAACTCTTCGGGGATATGGGCGTGAAGATACAAAAAAAAATATATGGGACAACGTTCGACTCATGAAAAAAACGACAAAAGAATGATTAAATAACGACATGATAATTAAAATTTGCTGTTTTACTACGCTTAATTTATTATTTTACTATTGTCTAGACTAGGGGTGGGTAAATTACGGCCCGCGGCGGGAGCCGGCCCTTGAGAGGTTTTAATCCGGCCCGGCGAGGGTTTTTTTTTATAAAAAAATGTGAACCTCCTTAAAAAATTAATGGTCGAAATGTTAAAAGACTATTGAAATTTGAACAATTAAGGTACTGAATCGATACTTCAAACATATATATTGGATATATATAAGGATTGTAAAATAAAATAAAAAATACCTTATGTTATCAACAACAACTTTTTATAATCTTAATATTTACTGCTATTTTTAGGTGTTTTAATGAACCGGCTCGCCTCAAAATTAATTATTATTTACTGGCCCGCCACTAGATTTTTTTTAACTTACCGGCCCGCGGTCAAAAGAATTTGCCCACCCCTGGTCTAGACTGAGTATGCGAGTGTGACTTCCTTTTTTCAAAGAACATAGTATACGTCCAAATTGGGCCCATAAAAATTATAAAGCTTTGATTCAGTGCCTGTCGTTTATATTACTTAGTAATACTTATTTAATTGTTTGCTTTAACGACATGATATTTAAATTGATGTCGGTTTTATGCAGTTCTTAAGTTAATGCTCAAAAAATATTCGATTAAAACAAATTAATTAGCAGTTTTGACGTTTAATTCTATTATTGTATAAAACTCTCCAATAACATTGTAAAATATTAGGCATAAAATGTGTGGCTAAGAAAGAGAAAAAAATCAGAATATAGTGAAATAGCCTAAGATATCAGGGCTTCATGAAATTATTAGTGAGAAATTAAGTAATGTCTAGAGGTCTTAAACTCTTGCTCTATAAGGTATCACAATTGTTCGCTACCCGTACGTTAAGAACTCACGGAGATGTTTTTACCCGCGCCCGCTGCAGTTGCGGGCCCGCAGCTTCTATAGAATAAAGATTTATACGCAAAAAGTAAGAGTACATTTCACGACACGTTTTACAACCGCAGCGCCTGCGGTTGTTTGCGGATCCCGCGGCCACCGCGGCATCGGTCACCCACCTGTAGAATTATACAAGCCTTCGAACGATGATTTCAACCCTAACGGTTATGTGACCGCACAAATTGGCGGTCTCATACATGTTTAAATAAAACCGTAGTTCCGCAACTTAGTCTAAATCTTCTTACGAAGAATCTATACTCGTTTACTTACGTAATGTTGAAAATCATTAAAGTAAATTAAAATCCATAACGAAAATAAATTAATAGCACATTAAGATCATGGCGTAGTGAAACGAAAGAGTTAATTCGAAGCGTGTAGAGCTACATGCTAGGTACAAATCATATTATGATAAGCGTTTCAGTCATTACCGCGCGTCATGCAGCGGTGTACGGGTTAATAATAGCGATTTACACTAGCACGCATGATCAAAGCTATATAAAATAAACCACATGTATGCGATTACAACGATTTTATTCTATATTACTGAAGTATAAAACGAAAAAATCGAAAATTGCATTAACAGAAAACAGGCTCTCGTAACGTCTGTGCTTGTAGAATATAGTTTTTTTTATGAAATTGAAAAGCAAACAAGCAGACTGATTTCCTGATTGTAATTCATTTTGATCATTCATTGTGATGAAAATTCACGCCGCCTAGATACACCAAAGGTGGTAATGGTGCGTTGCCAACCTGAAGCCGGGATGTTAGGCCTCGAGCATAAGTAAGTTTACCGGCTACCTTACCCTCCAAACCGGAACACGTCATGACGTTATGGCGGCAGGAATTGGTAAGGCGGTGGTACCAATCCGGGTGAGTCACTGCGAAACTCTACCACCTAGTCAGATGTCACGGTATTAGTGACGGTAAGCCTATGCTCGCCTTTTACGAGCTGACTGGCAGGAAGTCAGATGCTCTATTCTGCAAAGGAGCCCATATCAACACGGGGATTTGTAACAAGGTTTATAATTGAAAAAATTAGTTTAAGAAATAAAAGTGGTTTTGTTCAAAATTTAGGCAAATGTCAGGCACATCTCGTATTAGGGCGTTTTAGTCATTACCGCCTTTCATGCAGCAGTGTGTGGGTTAATGACAGCAATTTGCTCTGGCTCGCGAGATCAATTCTATAAACCAGAAACTACATATATGCGATTACAACTTTATTCTATATTACTTAACTATTGTACTTTCAAATGTCATAAGTAAAAAAACAAGTACTAGAAACGTCTTGGCCAGTAAAATGTGTTTGTAACAGATTTGTAACAGAATAAAAGTTTTTAAAAAGAAATTGTATTAAATTTTTAGACACATGTCAGGCACAAATCGTTATAGGGCGTTTTAGTCATTACCGCATGTCTTGCAGCGGTGAGCGGGTTAGTGATAATGGTTTACCTACTGTGGTCTGTCATGGCACGCGATATACAAGTAACAATCGGGAAATTGCAGTTATATGATTACAGCGGATTCATCCTTAATATGTATTGCTAAATAATGAGTAAATAATATCGTTACATATATTATGTTCAAAAGAGGAAGTGATCTAAAATGACATAACGTAGAGGATATGGAATACAAAGATATTTTTATATAGACTGGAAATGTTTTCTATGATTTGTAACAAAAACTTTTATTCAATATATCTCTCTACAAACCACATATTATATTAGTCTAACTTCAAAATAATGCAATATTATAGCGCTAGAATTTTAGTTATCAATATTTATTAAGCATTCAATCCCAGAAACATAAATACAAACTTCCTTCACAAAAGTGCTTGCCCTCGTTGAGAATAGAACCCGAACCTTGCGATTATCACTGGCTTACGAATACGCGAACCTCCAACCAATGAGGTTATCCAATAATATAAAAATGCATTCAGTTAATGAGTTCATCTAATGTATAGCATAAGAGTTAGTACAGAGCGTGTGAATCTCGTTCAGAAGACTAGGCATAAACTATTATGATAAGCGTTTAGTCATTACCGCGCGTCATGCAGCAGTGTATGGGTTAATGATAGCGCTTTACTCTGGCACGCGAGATCAAAGCTGTATAAACCGGAAACTACAGATATACGACTATTGTTGCTTCATTCTTTTCTAAACTGCTGTACTTTTGCATTACGAAAAATTAATAAAATAGAAACGAAAGTAAACTCAAATATAACGTAAGATTTAAGTATATAAAGCATTTTCTTAAATTCGTCCATAATTTTAAAGAATATCATAAGATCCGGCATATATATACGGCGATAAGTACTTATTGATTATAACTGTTATAAGGACACTTTTCTACGAATATTATATTTTTTATTTATTCTTTAAAAAATATATATACTCGTATAACGTAAATTCTGATGTTAACTAATGTGTTAACAAGATAATTAAATCACTTTATTGAATAATTATTGGATAAAATTGTTACATTTTATCGTTAATGATATAATGTAGATGAAATATGCGGTATTCGACGAGCTAACGATTGTGTCAAAATTGTCAACGATCTTGTCAGTACATAAAAATTAATTTAACTAATTATGTTGTATTTTATGTCTAAATCATTTGTAATTAATATTTTTAAATGAAGAAACACTTGTACTGTTTAAAAAAAAGTATCTTCACGCCCATATCCCCAAACAGGTAGGCTGAGGCACAACCAGGGCGCCCACGACTAGCCGAAGATACTAAGTCCCATAATGGGATAGGTGGCAAGCCTATCGCCAACCGGACCTCATACAGTCAAGTCCAACACCCGGACCGCTCGACCACAGAGGCGACACTGTACTGTTTTACGTATCACTTATACTTTATTATTTTATAAATAGCCTACCGGTTTCGCTTTTGACAGCATCATCAGGGCTAGAGCTTAAATTAAATCATTTGTAATTAAATCGTCGTCGCTATCCTGCGACAGAGATCTTAGTCCTAATGTGCTATGTGAAAAAATGGTCGCAGTTTTTTCGTAATTTTGTGTACGTATTAGTCAACTATTATCTGTGTCAATTTTGCCAATTTTAGTGGCACTTTGTACAACTTGTTTAGTTATAGTCCACACTTGAAGTATTCATGAAGATCTTTGTGTTACATGTATTCCTTGAGTAAAGTATTTCCAGGAGTGGGCTATAAATGAGCTTAGTAAGAAAGCCACTGCAACCGCATAACTCAAGACACGACTTTTATGATTTATGGCTGATTTTGAATAATTTAAAGCTGATTTTGCTAAGTCGTGTAATTCGATGCACACTTAAACTTATTTAATGGCTGATGCCAATGTCGAAAACTAAAAAAACTATCAGTTGCCCAAACATAAACGTTAGAGTACTTTAGTAAGTATATGTTTATAGGTTCTGATTACAATAGATATTTACAGATCTCAGCGATTTGAGAAGTATGTGACCCGAGTTAGGTTTAAACGATGTAAATAAATAATTTTCCCCGTATGGGTCTGGTCTCCTATCAAGCAGCTCGTACAAGGCGAGCATTGGCTTACCGTTTCTAACACCGTGACATCAGACTCGGAGATAGAATTTCTTAGCGACTCGCCTATCTATAGTTTAAGTAAGAAACGTGTTGATTTCGTCAGCGTAATCAAAAATCTTTTTTGAAATCGTTCCATTTAGTAGTTATGCTGAAATATACACACAGATACACGTCTAGCACATAAGACCCCGTTTCTCCAAAGTGGGTTAAACGTGGGAAATCTTGCAGTTTTCAGAATGGTTACGTAAATGTACCTATTCCATTTAGAAGCTTTCTAATTTTAGATTCCATTTTCCCATTTTCATTGGGTACATGTAAGGTAAACTGAACAAACATAGCAAGGTACATTTTGTAATTAGGTCTTATAGAGATTGGATAACTTTGAAATAATTTTAATAAGAAGCCTCATCAGTGGAGGGTTATATAAATGTTACGAGTAGTTACGAGGACGACCCCGTCAGCCTGCTTGAATTTAATTAATTTACATCTCAAGTACTTTTATCTGCTAAAGAACATGTCTATAATCGCTATCATCTTACGAAATAATATGATACTCAAATTAAAAATTTGCAATAACCCCAAAACAAAAAAAAACTTGTAGGTAATGAAGCTAAGAACCTACTCGAATCACGTACGCTTTGAAACAAAAAGTTCGTATCAAAATCGATCCATCCGTTGAAAAGTTATGATGGCACAGACAAGTCAACTTATAACACCTGTTTTCTGTCTTAAAAATAATATGAAACAATAATAAAACTTTATCTCAAAGTCTAAACAAAGCATATGTTATGAATAAACAAACAGTAAAAAATATATAGCATTAATGATTTTCAAAATAAAGCAAGTAAATATAACCTTTTCAAAATTTCTCTCTTTCATAGATATAAAATCTCACATAAAAATTAATACAGTTACGTACCCGACCCCATCCTTAAGCATAGTAAGAAAATACAGAGTAAATCTAATTCGAAGCAATGGCAAAATATCTTCAAATCTGCTACCACTAGCATAGTATTTAAAATAACACACGACTTAGATAACACTAACATAGTAACGTCTTCCACTTTTACAAAAAGAGACGTACCTACTTACACTTAGAAAATAAATAATAACTAAGTAAGAGTACATTAAATTTTATACAACTCCAAAATTAAATTCCAGTCTGCATCTTAATAAAAAGGTTTATTCGTTTGTAGTCTACATAATATTTTAACTGCTTTCGCTGCTCCGTGTTTGCTTTAGGTAAATCCTCGAGTCGTTGGCAAATATAACCCATTAGGTAATAAGTGTACACAATTCAAGCTTTCTGATTTAGGTTCCATTTTTCATTCGTTTTCATATTTAATTTTATGCCTTGTGTTGGTCCGGGTACCCTGTGGAATATACCACCTGCTTTCCGACATTGTAGCTAATAAAAGACGTAAATAGGTTAATAAATCTGTTGTGTACTCGCTGACCGATTTCGTAACCGTGAGATCCGAGAAAAAGTGGGATTGAAAGAAAGTGTTGGTGCTAAAAGCGTGAAAGCGTTGGTCTTCCCCTGTTGGTCCGGGCTCCTTCGTAGAATAGACTATCTGCCTTTCTGCCAGGCAGCTCGTAAAAGGCGAGCATAGGCTTACCGTCATTAACACCATGACATCCTACTGGGTGGTAGAGTTTTTCAGTGACTCGCCCCGATTGCAACAAGCGCCTTACCTTTCCTGCCTCCATAATGTCAATCTTGCCGTTGACGTGTTCCGGTTTGGAGGTTAAGGTAGCCGGTAAACTTACTTCGCACCAGGCTAACATCCCTGCCTCAGGTTGGCAACGCATCATTAGCGCCTTTAGTCTCTCTAGGCGGCGAATTTCTGATCATCAGGAAATCCGTCTGCTTGTTTGCCTTCCAATATCATAAAAAAAATCAAATCTAAAACCACTTCAATATTAATTTTATATAACTTTACACGACATTGTTTGAGCTAGAACTTTCGCCCGTTTCGTATACTGCTGAGTTCGCAAATATGTCTGTCAATTACCTAATAGCTGTGTACATTGCAAAGGTTTCTAATTTTACTTTATGCTAATTTTAAATTTAGAAAATCCGTTGGTTGAATAAAGTGTGATTTTCGATTATTTTTATAGATTTTTATTTAACTACCTGTACCTTGGGTTAAGTAACTTAAAAATCAGATGTTAATAAAATGCCAAGTACATCCTATATGTGCATACTTATGTTCTTGATTATTACGTGGTGATAAAAAATCATTCTAGTCACCAGGGGATATAAGAATCTTCTGACAGCTAGGGTCATCTATTAATCACCTGAGCCTCTCAAGTGTAGGAGATTCAGAAAAATCACAAAGTATCGCAAGCGAGTATTGAACTGTAGTTATGTATCATGTGTATTTATGATATTTATACTAACCATATTTATAGTAAATATTATTTATTTAATGTAATAAATTTTTAGTTTTAAAGAGCGAGGTTTCTTAGTACAGTCATTCTATTTATACTATTATACTATGTATATATATATATACTTAAAAGGAGACCTCTTATAACGGTGAAATTATGTATTAATCTTTTAAAAGTTACATAAGTAAACTATTTATTTTTCTTCTTATTTCTTATTTAATTTTAACTGCACTGATTTTAAAACCTATCCGCTTGCCAACGTTGATGATCTGTAACACATACTTTAAATCTTCGACAGACACCAGACTCTCTTTTATGTGATATATTTAAATACATTAACTGCAGTTCATGTCAACTTATGTATAATTAATATATTTTGAGTGAATGTTATAGAAAGTCTTCTTTATTCGTGGTTCGAATGTTCTAGCACAATTATTATAATTTTCACAAGATAAAATCTTTCTTTTATAGTTTTTGAGCCTGTTAAAAAAAAAACCGAAAAACTACAGGTGATTTTGTTAAATATTGAATTGCTTCCATCCTTGGCAATTAGTGAAACTCCATTATGTATTTTATAGAAATAAAAAACCACTTGCACTGTTTTATTTAATTACTAATTGTTAAGTAAAACAGTGCTAGTGTTTTTTCATCTATGTTTTTTATATAATATATAAACACTCTCTGTTTCACGGAGGGTTACAAAATGCTTAAAAACAATTATATGCTTAATAGACGGCCCCTGGGTTTTTTCTAAATAAATATTAACATGGTTTTAAATAAATATTCACATACAACTTTTATACATAAATTGCTTATTAAAATACAGATTCCAGAACAAATTATGTTACATTGTTAGCTTTTAACATCTCTTGAGAGTAATAAAAACATGCATTAGTGTGAGGGAAATAGGAGTTCTTTTACATTAACGAAAACCAAGGTATTAAAACCTAAAACAATACCAAGAGGTATGTTACTTTGTTGTTTTTCGACATGTAACTGAAACTCCAACTTTTAATTAAGTAGTAAAACACTACTGTAACTGTATGTAAGTTATTGTGATGTGTAACATTATGAAGATTTTTTTTCTTTTTATTATTTTTTTTTTTTGTTTGAGGGAGATAACTCTTGTTTTATGCCTGTGTGATCTGTGTTCACCAATTTATTTGATAAATAAATAAAATAATATTTCTTTTTCCACCAACAATTTTTCCCTACAATTTTTCGGTTTTTCTTTTCAATAGAAGCAAATAAAAAAAAGAATAAGCAAAATTAATCTATCCGTTCAGGCGTAATGTGATGACCACGCAAAACTCATATTCGGATTTCGTTATATAAGTGTAGATATATTTTCAATTCAATTCAATTCAATTTATTTATTTATTTGTAGAAGTTGGTACAATCATATAAGTAAAGTACAAAAAGTATTGATAAAAATATAATTAAAGTAACCATTTCTTCTGAGCTCGAAACGGGACATCAGATTTTTTTCGAATAATAGAAGATTCAATTAACATCTAAGCAAACGTTGTACAATAGGCAATATTTTAAAATAGGTCCAATTTAACCCCCAATAATTATAAAAAAAGTAATGTCGATATAAATATTTACCTTATAATTTAATTATTTACCTAGCACACTAGTATTGCAGGGGTATAATACAGACGATGTAAACACAGCGCAGAACTCTGATATTGTAATTAAAACGCATATTATAAGGATAGCGCACACATTTGGCCAACGTTCCACTAAATCTAAATCATTTTCATCTATTTTGTATGGAATAAAGCTAGCTATGGTCCATCTACCACTACGGAGGATTTGTGTTTAAGTGTAAAAAAAAATTATATACGCCCGACACTGCCTGTCTAAGTGTGCGCTAAGCTTTATTAGAAATAACGCAGAACTTGAGCAAATGTTAACACTATTTCTAAAACACGTGCCATACCCCGGGGCTATCTATTTATTTATTTAATACTTTATTGTACACAAAACAGTCATAAAATAAGGGAATATATGTAACATTATACAAAAGGCTTATCTCTACAAGAGATTTCTTCCAGCAAATCCAAAACACAAATAATGCTTTAAAGAAATGTATAATATACAGTGTGTAATGCAAAGAAAATACTATACGAAACAAAAAATAAAAAACTAAAACATTGACTTAATAACTATAACTAACGTGAAAAAATATTTAAATATTACAATGAATGCCTTTTTCCATGGTCTGGTGGGCCGATTTTTCTAATTATTTTTTTGTTGTATTGATTATTGTCAGGTGAAGATTTTTATGAAAAAATAAACCGGATAAACTGAAAGGGAAAGGGGTAAAAACAATGCATTAATCCATACAAACTGCTAGTCAAGCGATACGAGGTTCGGCGCGTGGCCTAGGTTCTTATTAAAAACTCCTTAAGAGCCTTCTTAAAAGTTGCTAATGGAAACGCCGTAATAGACTGGACAGTTCTGTTCAAAACGGGACTTATGGTCACTTTAGTTTATAATTATTTTAAATATACGTCAGTGTGTTGACTAGTGGAATGCTATGTGTCATTTAAGTACATTTGTACTCAGTTGTGTACGCAATTTACATAATTCGATATCTACTTGATGCTTATGATCATTTTAATAGTGCATGTGCAAGTACATAATTATCTGCTAATTTAAGCCACATTGCGAAGGTTATACAAATTATGTATAAGGAAATCTTAAGTCCTAACTTCTCGTGCAAATACTGTCCCCGGGCGAACCTCGACCTTCTGGATTAGAAGGTACGTGGTACAGAGGCCGTCCACTGCTGAGTACGTCAGTTTGTTGACTTACTCATATTAGGTACATTCATAACCTTTGATATTATCAGTACTTTATTAAATAGGTATGTTTGCAAGCTGTATGTTTCTGGGTGAAATACTTTGAAATTACTTATCTTATTTATGCTGGGGCCCTTGGGCACAAAAAAACTTGGGGCCCTTCCGCACACGATAAATTGGGGCCCTTTTGGAATATAAAAATTTACAATATTTTTTTCACTATGACTTTATAGGTAATCAATTACATTATTTTATTACAATATGTCATGAATAATATTGGTATGCTGCTGTTTTTTAATGATTACGATAATAGTTTCTTTCGGGATTTCTGTTGAGTAACATCTTCTTTTAAATCCTCAAACTCAATTTTCTGAAGAATGAATGAACTTTCTATGCTCATAATTATTGACAAATTAGTTAGTCGTTCTTAAGCTGCGAAATTGAATACTCAAGAATTAGGGCAACGAATAAACGTATTTTAAGGTTAAAATTGAGTGAAATAGTCGATCCTTCGGGACCCTCTGAATCCTATTCAGAATCAGCCCCCTCTGAATATGGGGGCCCTGGTCACTGGCCCCGTGTACCCTTATAGTAAAGACGGTATTGCTTATGTTGCCGGAGTGGAGCTTATTAAGCAAGTCTAGCCTCCGGGTCGAGACTTTTCGAATAAGTATGCTGAATGTTTACAAAAAATAAAAAAGGTTTTTTCAACGCATGAACGGTCAACGAAAAATCCTGCGTTTCATGCGAATGATGCTAAACCGACGAAATTATGTAAATATGTTCCACGTTTAAAATACTGATATTAATTATCATGTTACAATTAAGTCGCAAAAACTGCTATTAAGTATAAAAATAATGAAAATTGAGTTATCGAAGTTTAATTAAATTAAATATTTTCTTTTAATTTCTTAAACTTAAACAGAACTGAAACTTTAAACTTTATTTTTAACTATCTGAGCCGAAAGAAGTTGTCCTGTTCCAACAAAGATTGTTATTTTTTGTCTCATGACCCTTCTCCTGAAAATAAATAACACAACAAAAAAATTATTTGAGAAAAATTAGTGATATCGCTTCACTCATTTTTCTCAAATCAATTTTTTGGAAAGGAATGCTGAGGATATTTTTTTATATATACCTAAGGCTATCCAACCTGGCAAACTTCGTACCACTTGATATTAACAGCTACTAACAGTTTGTATTGACAAAAATAAAATGTAGTTTTCCCCACTTTCCCCGCAGTTTTCCCGGTTTTTCTCTTTATACGATACTTCTAACAATAACCGAGACAACAAAAAAAGAATGAGCAAAATTTGTACATCCATTCAAGCATGGTCATCACAGACCATGCAAAATGGTCATAGATATATTTAAATAAATAGATATGAGATCTGTCATTTATCCCTAAGCAAAGCCGAGGACTAGTACCAAGTATATTTTTAGTATATAGCTTTATAATCACACATAATATTTCACATTTTATGAGAAAACTTTGAAAATAAACTTGATAGGTGAAAGTTGCTTAATAAGAAAATTCTTACATCTAATCCAATACAAAGAAATAAAACAACATTTCTACCTAAGTTTAGTAACGTTAATAACCATTACGTCTAACATTGTTAAGCCTGAATAAAGTTATAGTTTTGCTGTGTATTTTCACTGTTACATAATTTTATTTCGTATGCTATTAAGTTACTAAACTATGAACGCCATTCAAGACATTTTTCGATTTGAATTTTTTCCATAGTAATTTACAAAACAAACCATGAGTATATTGTAAATTGACGATGCTAATTTCTATCTTTATCTCATTATAAAATAATTGATTAATTGAATGTTTATTCTTTATCGTTGGCAATTAGTGGAATTTCATGGTAATTTTTAAATAAAACTTCCCTTTTCCACACACTTTATAGTAGGGATACAGGGAGGGATTTATTATTAAATGGGAAGGCAAGCAAGCAGACGGAAAAAAAACAAACACCAGGAAACCGGTGGTAAGAAATTCACGCCGCCTGGAGACAGCAGAGGTTGCGTAGTATTTTTTTCCATCCTAATTTAATACCTTAACAAAACCACAGGCAGCAGCTAGTCTTAATCGTAATCACTACATAGTGAAAAACAAAGTCGCTTCTTTTGTCCCGATGTATGCTTAAATCTTTAAAACTACGCAACGAATTTTGATACGGTTTTTTAATAGATAAAGTGATTGAATAGAAAGGTTTTTATGTATATTTTCTAAGCAACGGATTTTGATGCGGTTTTTGTAATAGATAAAGTGATTGAAGAGAAAGGTTTTCTACTCGTGTAAAGCCGGGGTGGGCCGCTAGTTCTTTTGATAATTTTGTTGCGTATTTGCAATCGTAGATGTAATATAAAAAATATCTACAATGTTAAAACTCAATGAAAATGAATAAATGATTTCCAGACGCGATCCGTAGCGCATGCCTGAGATGTATGTGCAATGGTCTGGAATCTTCAATGAATTGCTTACCTAATCCGTGACGTGTTGATGTAAATTACGTAATGACGTAAATATTGAGAGCTCAATTTATTCGTTATGCTGATAGAGGTAATAATGACTAGTGGTTGCTTATACAGGGTGCCACAGTGGAACCCTTAGGAAGCCAGAGCGTGGTGGCCATACGCACTGTGTAGCTTCTGTAAAACATATGTAAAACAATGTAACTGCAAAAAAAAACAGCAGTTAGGTTAGTTTTGGCGTAAAGTAATCCTTTACTAGGCTTACTTTACGGTGCTATTAAGTAGAAGTGGAGTTGCTTACTCCGATAACATATAGTTTTTTTTTTAATTTTATAGGCTACCAAAAAAATGTTGCAGTTAGATTCTTTGAAGCCTTCTAAAGGCCTACTGTGGCCTAGACCTAGACCCAAAATAACGAAACTCCAATTTTATGATGATAAATGCTGGCGTCAATTGACTAGTCACTTTGGTTGGTTTTTTTAACTATTTTTAGGTTAAAAAAACAAATAAGTTTCTATAGTACTACAAAAAGCCATAGCAGGATTACCTAAGAGTGCTGGAATATACTAACATTAATAACAACATAAATTTTAAGGAGATTGATGTTAAAAACTAAAATAACTTGCCTCAACTAAATTAGGGTTACCTGAAAGAGATCGGCCGACTTGACGGGTCGTCTTTGTGTATCTTTTAGTTTAAGTTTTTTTGTAATGTATTTCTAATTTCTCTGTATTTGGTGCACAATAAAGAGTTATTGTATTGTATTGTAACTTGTTTAAACTTATTTATTTTTGCTGTTATTTATGGACATTTTCAATTATTCAGTAAATATGTTTTAATTTACGTTTGATATTTCGGACTTTTCGGTCAATGCGTGCGATTTGTAATGAATTATTGTTTTGTATTACAAAATTGGAAATGCCTTTTGATTCGCCAGACTTGCGAATGGAACAAACCCAAACCTCATGTAGTCAACACCAAAAGCAAGCCACTAGACCATAGAGAAGATAAAATTATTGTCACTTTACAAAAAATAATCTTATCCTTTTTATTATGCCAACAATGCCACGGGAAATTAACTTATACCAAATCATAATTCATTACACAATACCTGCATATTTCAAATCATATTACAGAGACAAGTGATTTATTATTAACGTAGTTCCATAGGTATTTGCATTCGTACATATTTACAGTAAATTATTGATTTCCGGACGCGAACCGGAGCATGCAAGATATGCATGTGCAATGATCTGGAATTCTTCGATGAATTGCTAATCTGTTTGATGTTTATACAGATAATTATCTAGTCCATGTGTTCGTATGTAAATCTGTGATAGATTGTATTACGTAATCTAAATGTATTGAGTACGGTTTACTAGTAAGGAAATGAAATACAGATTATTGATAGAAAAAGAAAACTTTGCGGAAATCCATACTTAAATCTAAATAAAATTAATTAACTTGCAATTTCCCGCCAACAAAAAGGTATACGTGTTATGGCGTGACAAAACAGGCAACATAGTGCGCTATGAATGAATTGGACCCGAAGCTAAAACTCCTGAAATACAGATTACTTACTAGCAGCTCGCCCCGGCTTCGCACAAGTGGACTCTCCTTTTTTCTAGTGCCTAATAAGTATAATCTACGTTCATCATGGATAATGTAGGATTCTAAAGCTGGAAACATACTTTCGGACGCGGCTGCCAGTCGCGTCTTACCATAGAAATAGGAATATATATAGAAATGCAACAATGTTCTATAGAAAATTTAGTTGTGTAAATACCGTCGGAATCGACATATAACTTAACAACATCTCTTTGTCTCTTTTAACAAATGTTGATATTATGTACGCCGAAATAGATAACGACATTTTTGTCTATGCTCATTTTGGCGTCGATTTAAAGTGACGTCATGACAGTTCTCATGTTTGCCAAGAATCCATTTTTAGTGTTCAATTTTTATAGTGATGTACTATTACAATTGTCGATATTTTATTTTACGTTCCCAGAAAAGAAAATTTCGACAAGATAAGAATGTATAACATTGCCACTGAAAATATCAATCACAGTCTAGCTTAATAGGAATTCTTTCAAGTGCTCACTTAAAAGTAAAGAAAGTGGTTTGAATGTAATCTGTTCAATTATTTTTTGTAAAGATAATTAATCTTGTAATAAATATAAAGAGTTAACTTATGTAACTTATGTAAAAAATAAACATATTTGCAAGCCACAATGTAAAATAAACGTCCTTGCGAAAGTAAACAAATATTCTTATTTTTGTTTAATTACATTTTCCTATTTAGGCATAAACCGATTGAGTAGCACAAAGTCAGTAAAATGATGGTTGCGATTTCTTTCGGTAGGTAAATAATAATTCTTATCTATTTGCCTAAACTTAACTATCAGTCGTCACTAATAGATCGTGTATCGATATTGGTACTCTACTTTTACTGGACAGCCTTAAAATATCAAAATGGCAGCCATATTTAGTAGCCGACGGCAGGCTTTTTTCGTAGATATTTCATGTCCATTTACTTAGAGGTCAATGCGTCTTACATGGTATATAGATAATTAAAGTACACTGAGCCTGTAAACTGTTGCACTAATATCCAATCAAGTAAAAGTATCAGGCATCGATATATTTGTTTATACCTGACAACCCCGGTAAATAGCAATGAATACCAACTTTTGCATATTTCATACGTCTTACTTTTAGTCAAGATAAAATTTTCTTATTATTTTAATATTGCAATGTTTGATATTTTTTTAATAATAAATATTCTGTTCAGGATTTTTTAAGCGTCACATTTAGATACATTTTGTAATATACTAAATTTATTAAAAATGTTTCATCCTATTATTAGCTCGGTGAAGATCGACTTAGGTTTGGATCTGAGACCATTTAAATTTACCTTTCATTACATTTCAAAGATGTAAGTACCTCGTTCCTACCTGAAAGCTAACCCTTTTTTAAGGTCCCATTGAACTGTTACAGTCCAATTACACCTTCAAAATCTGCGGACGACAAAAGCGTAATTATACCTTCTACTTTTAAGTACCTCGTTATTCGAGTTTTTCTGACGTGGCATGAATGAAGCTCGACACAACAGCACTACTAAACTTGCTGACAAAGATGTGCACTGTAGGCTCTTGTAAAAAGCCAGATTTATGAAATGCACACAAAAATCATCCACATTCTTTATTATAGTAGTAGTAATAATAGTATCTTCACGCCCATATCCCCGAAGAGGTAGGCAGAGGCACAACCAGGGCACCCACGACCAGCCGAAGACACTAAGTCCTACAATGTGACAGGTGGCAAGCCTATCGCCAAACGGGCACATTTTCAATCCCGACCAACATTTTAAGAAAATTAGAAAAATCTAATTTTTTTTTTTGTTGGCCGACCCGGGATTCGAATCCGGGACCTCATGCAGTCAAGTCCAACACCCGGACCGCTAGACCACAGAGGTGATATTAGTCTTAAAATTACATTACATTCTTTATTAGACATAAAATTTAAATTTTGCATCATTGAAACTTAGAATTAATTCCATTACATACACACTTTTTAGAAAAAGAAATAATGAAATAGAAAAAAATTAAACTGTTTCAAAACGACATATCTAAATAAAGTACTGACATGATTTCATAAAATAAAACTAACTGTATACAAAATAGACAAAAACTAGAGTAATATATACATATAGAAGTAATTAGTGGTAAAGAACGGATTTAGTTGAAAATTAAAGGGGAGGTAGCTTAGAATTGAGAGAAGGACATAGAGTAAATTTTTTCCCATTCAACAGCGAGAAAACTAGGATAAACAACATTTTAATTTTTCCTATAAAAACTGAACGGTCGGAACAAAGTTCGCGGGAATAGCCTAGTATTATTATTAAAAAAACCTAGACTGATCCGTGTGTTTTGGCACGTTAACAAGTGGAGGGTGCTTTAGCCTGTGCCTATCGTGATTCGAGGGCAAAATCACGACGCTGGTATTTAGAGATCTGGTATTACCATTAATAAACCTCATAATTTACACTTCATATTAGACTTAAGCTTTATTTTCACTTTTAAGCAGACTCTAAAACGGAGGAGGTTATTAGGTATTCATTTTTTTTGTAATCGAATCTCTGAAAATTTGAAAATTGAAAAAAATTATCGAAAACAAACAAACATAGAACAAAAGCTATACTGATTATTCAAATAGATCGGATTTTTTTTCTTATCAAAAATCTAATTTATTTGATCTGCTCAGACATAGAGTGTTAGGTGTTATTTGATAGACTACACAAAAAATCCGTATATTTTTTTGTTGTCAAAAATACAGTATTTTTCTGAGTATAAAAATAGGCGCTATATTTTTTTGGTATAGAAATGCTAATATTTTAAACCTGTTCAAACAAGCACAGAGTAAAACCAAGACTCGAAAAATCAATCAACTGGATTTTTTTTCCAATCGGATAGAACAGCTTTCGTTTAGTTTATTTGATCTGTATTTTCTAAAGCACCGGTCGCCTGTTCAAGTAATAGCCTTAGTAATGGAGGCTCATTTGGTTTAGAAAATGTTAACGCATTATTCTTTCAGTCAGATCTGAAACGTTTGCAGTTTTTTTACTTACACTCGTACGATAATACAGTTGAACGCGTCATTTGTAATCCTTTTTTACTTATTTTTTTTATGTATAAACAATTTACAAAAACCTTAGTTCGTGGGAGAGTGCTGCTATTGCACATTTCCTCGTTTTTTGTTTGAAGGTTAGGATAAACGTAAAAAGCAAAAGCTCAATTTCAAGGATTTTCAATTGAGTTTTGAAGAACATTTATCTTCCTTCGAATTTCGCTGGATCGAGAGAAAAGATGGACGCAGTTTTTCGTGTACATGTTGAGTTAAATTGGTCGATTTTGGTATGAGTCTGTTGAGAAGAATAGACCATCTTCCTTTCTAGCGAGCACCTGGTAAGAGATGAGCACAGGTTAAATAGGTCATTACCAACAAGTCCATTGGTGGTAAAATGCAGTGTAGTGACATGCTCGGATAAGGATCTACCGCCTTACCTATTCTTGCCACAATAAGAACTCTGTTATAATATTTCGGTTAGAAAAAGGATAGATTAACCAACATAATTTCAAAATACACTAACATCTAAGACTAAGAAACGGTTTTCACCCGCGCCCGTTGCGGTCGCGGCTCTGCAGTTTTATTTAAAAACTTACGAGACCGCTAATTTGTGCGGTCACACAGCCGTTGCGGTTGAAATCATCGCTCGCAAACTTTTACGATTCTAGAGGCGGGCGACCGCTGCCACCGGACCCGCAAATAACCGCAGATGCTGCGATTATAAAACGCGTTTTGAAATGTGGCCTTACTTCTTGCATATAAATTCACAGAACCTACCGATCCGCAACCGCCGCGGGCGCGGCCGGGTGAAAACCGCTCCGTGAGTTCTTAGACTAACGCGACGGACTGACTGTGGCCACTTATAAATATGTCAATTTTCAAGAACTGAGGGGATGACGATACAAACGAATTAACGCAATGGCAGTTGCTTACGCTCTTGTCTTATTTTTAAAAAGTCAATTAACCAAAATGTATTTCTTAATTTCAGATTCTACTGGGACCTCTGTATGTTGTTACTTCTCGTGGCGAATCTCATCATCTTACCCGTAGCCATCTCCTTCTTCAATGATGACCTTAGCACGCGGTGGATAGCCTTCAATTGTTTATCTGACACAATTTTCCTTATAGATATTGTTGTTAATTTTAGAACAGGTACGTTATTTTTTTTTATGCTTAGCTTACAATTTCGCTTTGAATTTATTTTAAACAGGTGACTCTCTTGAAAGTAAAGTTTAACTGTCGTCAATAGACACTACAAATGTGTACTGGTACGTCACTATCTTTTCTTATATAAGCCAGGACAAGACAAGGTCGACTAGGTCTTAAGCAAAGTCAAGTCTACTGGGTACTCTACCCCCCCCC
>NJDD01000434.1:3446-31651 GCA_002245505.1 Calephelis nemesis
TGGACTTCATAAGGTCTCGGGTTCGACCTCCGTGTCGGGCAGCAAAAAGAAGAAAATGTTTTACATTTGCCTAATTGAAACAACTTTACCTGGGATTGGAAATGTGCCCTGTTGGCGATATGCTTACCAACTAGCACATGTGGGACTTGGAGTCTTCGGCTAGTCGTGGGTGTCCCGATTGTGCCTCTGTCTACGTCTTCAGAGATATGGGCGTGAAGGTTATATTCAAAGTTAGTACTTTGAGAATAAGAAATGGTTTATCTCTGATATTATTCATGACCGGCTCAAGAAACGCGAGGAACAAGTATAATATCGAAGATGCCGCACATCATGTCCGGCAGAGAACTCCGTTAGGAGTAACGCTACGATAATGATAATAATTGTTTTGTTTTGAAACCGTACAGGTAATAGAAATTCTCTTCTACAATTATTTAAACGACTTCAAAAAGAAAAAGAATAGGTCATTCGACTGCAAATTTTTTTTATACGTTATACCGATTACTCGGTGAATAACAAACTGATTTTGATATAATATACTCATTTATCATTTGATAATAGCAAACTCAAATAACTGTACATATACTATGAGGGATTTAAAGTTGTATCAAAATTTGTTCTACGCTGACGAAGCCGCGGGTAAACAGCTAGTGAATAATACTAACAAATACGAAGCAGCGCTTCCACTAGACATGAGAAGAAAATGTTTTTCACATGAGTGGCTTTTCTTTGCCATAAAGTGAAAATACGAGTATATTAACTCTCAAGAGAACTTGACGTTTATTTAAAAGAGGGGCGCGATTGCCGAGTGCCATGTTTTCACTGCACGTTAATTATAGCCGAGGAGGGTTATGGCTTGACTTTGAGAAGTTCACACTTTGTAATTAAACAAACTTTCTAATATGCTTCTGATAGTAAGAACTGAGCTCTGCAATAAACGCAATTATTACTTTTTTAAGCTCAATATCATAGAGAAGACACGTTGATAATTTCAAGAAAAATAGCACGTTAAATAATGCATACTATATAATTTTTTACTGCACACAAATTTATACCCACAGTTACAATCACTACATGGTATAAAAGAAAGTTGCTACCTCTGTCCCTTCGTCCCTTTGTATGCTTAAATCTTTAAAACTACGCAACGGATTTTAATGCGGTTTTTTTAAATAGATAAAGTGATTGAAGAGAAAGGTTTATATATATATATATATATTTTATAACCGTGCGAAGCCAGGGCGGGCCGCTAGTAGATAATAAATAAGGTGAATAAAAGCTGAAACTCTCTATAAGCAAAGACTTCTCAAACTCAAAAGGCAACTCAAAATCTACAATACCGTCTCAGAAGATTTACATTTCTTAATTTCAGGATGCTTTAGTACGAATTTTGCGGCATTTTGCACCAAAATCGATTGAACTTTTTCAGGTAAAAATGGTCGAATTAATATCAAATCAAAAACAGTTCAGGTAAAAAAATATAGTGGAATTGAGAGCCTGCTCTTTCGGAGCCGGTTAAAAATAAGAAAACATAAGATAATCTAAATCAATATTCCACGGGATATGTAACTATCCTCTCAGTACGTGAGTAACAATAACGTCAATTTCTCCGCACACTACCCGATGTAACATAAATAAATAAATAAATATCCCAGGATAAGTTACACAAATTGAATCTAACCCCCAAGTAAGCGAATTGTATGTTTGTGCTATGGGTATTAGTCAACGATACTAATACATAGAAATATTAAATAGACACCAGAATAGATTTATTAAACACCCAGACCCGGAAATCCAGATATCTATATGTTTATCCCATAAATACCTGCCGTCGGGAATAGAACCCGAGCCTCGCGAGCCACTCGACCAACGAGGCGGTCTTAACATAAGTGTAACCTTTCCTTTTTTTTGCCGAGGGTTAACAAAAGAAATGGAACTAAAATGTGAACTTCTTCTTCTTTTATAAATATGGCTTTCAATCCTTTTTCACGACCTATTTAGCTAATGCCAGGTACGGACCACCACACAGTAAGCTTTTTACACCCTAAAATCTTCCATGTCATATAAAACATTTAATGACATTTGTCAAATTAGTCAGAAAGTAACCTAGTGACGTTTTTAATCACCGTATTCCGATTAAACGTCTGTGGAAATGTCTCCTACAATCCAATCTGACAGCACTACACGTGCTTTTCTATTAATTGCATTGAAAGAAGATAGTGTATACAGAAGTAGTATTCGACAAGCTTAAAGTATTTTAAGGATATCTATACACATAGAATTGTTGTTACACATAATTAATCATTTCGCTTAAATTTAGATTAGGTCAGCCATTTAAAAATAAAAGTATAAAGTGTAAAAAGTGTAAAGCCGAAGCGCATACTTTAAATAGTAGTACTGTACTTAAATCTACTTTTGTAAAAGCTTTGCAGAATTACCACCATTATCACATAATTTGATATGAAATATACGAACCTTGAAACTCGTGACATTCCGTAAACACCCCATAAACATCTACGAATCGTGTTTGCTGTATGTAAACTTGATGGGGACAAACATTATCCACCGTTCGCAAGCCAGCGCAGCGTATATACTTTATACTATTAGTCAGGTTTAGCTTCAATATGCTGGATTAAGGCAAATTCACATGAATTAGATGTAGGTATTTTACTGATGTGGGTGGTATAGTATGCAGCTTTATCATAATCACTTAGCCATTAAATAATAACTAAGAACAGTAGAATGCAAAAACCGTCTCCAAATACTTCACCGGGTACCATGTCGAAATTTGATATTTTTTTAGCTTAGCTTCCGAAATGGTTTCACAAAAATTTTATCAACATCCTGCTAGTAAAAGAAGCATGTTCACGCCCATATCCCCGAAGTGGTAGGCAGAGGCACAACCAGGGCATACTCAACCCTACCCAGGACACCCCCCAGGACTCAACCTTAGGGCTTAACATAACATGTGATAGGTGGCAAGCCTATCACCAATTGGGCACATTTCCAATCCCGAGCAACATTTTTTTATTAGAAAATTTGGAAAAACCAAATTTTTCCTTTCGTGCCCGACCCGGGATTCTAGCCCGGGACCTCATGCCGTCAAGTCCAACAACTTAATCGCTAGACTACAGAGGCGAGAGGCTAAACTAGTAGTAGTTTTTCAATTACACTAGATAGTACGCAAACCGTTTTCACTGAGGTCGTTACTCATGTCACTAGTTGGATCATGATAAAACTAATATGGGACCACCTCGGAATCATGATCATCTTTCTAAATAAGAATCATCAAAATCGGTTGGCTAGTGGCCAAGTAATCGCAAAACAAATATACAAAAAAAGCATACCGGCGAAATGAGAATGCCACCTTTTTTGGAGTCGGTTAAAAATAAACAACATAAAACGAAGAAAACAATAAAACTGTAGGTAGTATTTGCACATCTCATCGTGAATTAAATCCTTTTCTTTCTGTTCTAGCGCCTAACTTAATCCTAACAAATTAACACCAAAGCCTGTGGTAATTGATCAAGTAGTTTTGTGATCCAGAATATCTTTACATCTTAGGTTTTTTTAGTGTGTATCTATACCAATAAATAAAATTTAAGTGTCTGTTTGTAATCTTAAAATATCCGCTTTTTTATAAATGCATATGAATGTATATATACAACATTTTTTGGGACTGAAATAAACTTACAATTTTTAAAGAAAGAAATACAAAACAGAAATTGAAAGTTTCGTCACATGAGTTGAGTCCTCAGTAGCTCGAACGGTTAAAGGATGTTTCAAATGCTGTATGAAGCGATATCTTTCTTTCTTACTGAAAAAAATATAGAAACAACATTCCCTAATCTGAATATCTATTTTATGATTTCTAAGTTAACAATCAAGTATTTTATTGTCTATTTGTTAGGTAAAAAATAGAATTGATCAAAGTTGCAATTAAAAACGCTGATGTGATCATGCCCTTATTTGTTTTAAGATGAACTTAGAACAAAAGGCAGTAGAGGACAATGAATCGTTACTAATAGTTTACGCACGCCTGTGAACGTAACGGACGACGTTACGCGTGATCTTGGCAGACGTTTCCTCTTCCTGGTTGGAATTCAGATTATAAATGGACTGGAGAAAATGGAATTTATTATAGACATTATAATACGTGGAATGGAATGTTTCTCCAACAATTTCGTCGTGATCAAATGGGAAGCTGAAATATTTCTAAACGTTTTTTTTATGATAATGGAATGCAAACAAGCAGACGGATTTCCTGATGGTAAGAAATGCGCCTAGAGACACCAAAGGTGGTAATGGTGCGTTGCCAACCTGAGGCCGGGATGTTAGGCCTCGAGCAAAAGTAAGTTTACCGGCTACCTCACCCTCCGAACCGGAACACGTCATGACGTTATGGCGGCAGGAATAGGTAAGGCGGTAGTACCAATCCGGGCGAGTTGCTGCTAAACTCTACCACCTAGTCAAATGTCACGGTGTTAGTGACAGTGAGCCTATGCTCGCCTTTTACGAGCTACCTGGCAAGGAAGGCAGATGGTCTATTCTACAAAGGAGCCCGGACCAACACGGGGGTATTTGAATTTAAAGTATTGACGTCATTCGTTTGGTAACGCTTCCGACCAGAATATAGCAGAAAATGAGATTCTAAGACTAAATTGGTCAGAACTGTAGTTACGTCACTATTTTCTAGTGAACGAACTATTACTTTATTGGTGTAAGTTGTTAAAAAGAAAAATAAAGAAAGAAAGTTGTTCTGTCACTGCCAAAAGTGGTTCAAGTTGGCAAAGTCAGTTGCCAAAAAGCTTGCTGAAAGCCAGCATTAGCAAAGAAGAAGAAGTGGTTCAAGAGTGTGGTCGTTAACACCAATTTAAAACAAACAGACAAACTTATTTTCACATTTATGTCAACTTTAAAAATAATCTTCACAGCCTCATCCCCGAAAAGGCAGATTTAAAATCTAGGCAACCACGATAAGGCCGAAGAAACTGTCCACAACCTGATAGGTGGCAAACCTATCGCCAACCGGACTATATCCAATCCTGGACAACTGTGTTCTCATAAAAAAGTAAAAAAATATAAACATTTTGAGTTTTCCGATTCGGCGACCGAACCTAGGACCTTATGTAGTCAACGCCAACTCCAAATCACTAGACCATAGAGGCAATTATTTATGTAATTAGCATTAATTAAATTCTTTACAATATACCTACAAAAGGTTACCAAGAAATAAAAATAAAAAAACAAGCAAAAGGCATTATCCCACAAAGAGTTTCTTACTCAAAAGCTAGATAAATACGAATGTCATCTAAAAATACGGATGAATATTTTATACAGGTGAAAGAAATAACAGAATATTAATGATATTGAGGTACCGATGTGTCATGTTCTTTTCTTCGATCTCGCATCATATGTCACGAAATGGGCGCGAAATAAAAATATGTATTAATCTTATGTGACCACACGCTACATTTAGATCAGGACTATATCGAAAACAACCTAAAATAGACCTCATTCAATACTTTAGAACAAGGTTTTTTTAATGGCAAAAAACAGAGAACAGCTCTCCTGATCGCGATGGTAAGAGGAGGTCGGGGAGTCAGGACCATTGTACAGGTCTACCGGCTACCCTATCCTCCAGATCGGAACTTGACAGTGATCGTTATGGTGGCAGGCAGAGGTAAGGCGGTGAATACCTATCCGGGCAAGTTGCTACACATCACTACCACCTACCACCACTACTACAGTCTTGTTGATATTGACCTGTTTTGCTTTGATCGAGTCTTACGAGCTGCCGGGCAGGATAGCAAATGGTTAATGGTGGAACACGGGGATAAAAAAGGGAGTTTCTTAAAGTGAGGTTTATAGACCACTAAGGGGTCCATGATATGTTGACCAGGGGTCCGCAACAGTATCTTTTAATTAAAAAAAGTGTTTGTATTTTTTTTCAATAGGGTTAACTCCGACACAAAAGGGGAGGGCAGGATAAAAGAAACAAATTAAGTCACTTATTTTTAAAAGGTCGTCTTAATGATTGGATAAACGATAAGTGACATCTCTGAATGCGGCCGTAACTTGGTTTGTAAGGAAAATGTCGATTAATGACATTAAGATATTCGACGTTTCTCAGTGAGGACTTGTATGAGTATTACGAATATTTAAGTAGTTATTGTTATTTTATTGTGGAAAAGAACAAGAGTCATATGAAGTGTGTACATTAGTACCTACTATTTAAATTATGCGCTTCGGCTCTATTCGTCAAGCTTTAGAAATCTGAATGTATTTCAATTATTTATTTTTTTTAAAGTGATATATGTACAGAGTTGTTATTAAATAAATAATCATTTCGCTTAAATTTAGATTAGGTCAGCCAATTTAAAAATTAAAGTGTAAAAAGAGCAAAAAGTGCCAAGCCGAAGCGCATAATTTAAAAAGTAGTACTATATACAATTATGCTATAAATTTCCACAAAGTACCGACTATGGAAATTACATACGCTAAAATTATCCTTCCTAGTCAGGTTTAACACATTTATGACAAACCGAATATTTTTGTTTGAACTAAAAAACAGTCACATTAGTATTACATAATAGATACCTTTAGTGACACGCCTATGACAATATCACGTTGGATTGAGGAAATAAATTGGGACCCTCGATAAGCGCTCCCTTTGACGAGGCCCTTCTTGGATTAGGGTGTGAAAAATGATAGCTTAGCACACGACCGCTCTACAAATGCCATGTGAGCATTTTGTAAAACATTTGGACGTAATGTGACATCAGACGAAATTGTGTTTGTATACAAAATACACACGCTTTCTTATTTTACATAGGAGCTTTATTAAATTACGTCTGCGTTATGTATTTTTGTGTGTTGGAAGTTAAAGCATTAAATTTAATATTGGTAAGAAATACTCGATGTTTGGACTAAAGTCTACTAAATTGGACCACAATAATTTAAGCATAGTAAATCTGCAAAAAAAATCAATTTACCCTGTCGCGATTTGATTATATTCTTTTCGAAGGTCGCTGAAGTGCAGGAAAATATTGTATACTAGCTGCGCCCCGCGGTTTTACCCGCGTAAGTCCCAATCCCGCGGGAACTCCGGGATAAAAAGTAGCCTATATGTTATTCTGGGTCTTCAGCTACCTACATACCAAATTTCACCGTAATCGGCTTTGTAGTTTTTGCGTGAAAGAGTAACAAACATCCATACATACAAACTTTCGCATTTATAATATTAATAGGATGATTAAGTTCGTTCCGGATATTGATAAAAAATTATCACCTCGGAATCGTAACTTTCCATTCGAAAAAAGAACTATAAGAAAGAAATTGCCATAAGAAAATATGTTCAGTTTTGGCTGAATAATCGAATTCGAATATCATAGGAATTGATTTTACTACGATTGATTTACGTAACAATCTCAGGTTTCTTATGCCCTATTACTTTGAGGTTACTATAATTAATGTTAATTTTTTAAATTTCATAAAATATTCAGGTTTGTGTTGAGACTAAAACCGATCCAAAACCTAACTTTTTATCAACATATCTTTAAAATTAGTATTATATTCTAATTAGTATTCTCAATATTTAGGTGTTACAACATTTACACTGCTTATCGTACATAATATGTGGCAGCACCACCTCTATGTTAAGCCTTGTAAATTGAAAAATAGTTCACTTAATATTTTGTAGCCCAATCCACAGCAAAGCTTACAGCATAATCTATATAAAAGAAAATCATGTCAGTTACATTATAATCCAAAAACGGCTGAACCGATTTGTCTGAAAATTGATGGGTGGCTATCTTAGAAGCCGACTTAGAAACAGATCACATACTTTTTATCCCGTTCGACTGTGCGGACTCTAAGAAAAACAACATTTTAATTTTCCCATACAAACTGAACGGGTGGAACGAAGTTCGCTGTAGCAGCTAATCTACATATATAAAGATAAGTCGGGTTTTCCTACCTGACGCTGTAACTCCAGAACGCACGAACCGATTTGCACGGTTTTGCATTCGTTGGAAAGGTCTCATGCTCCGTGAGGTTTATAGCAAACAGAATTCAGGAAAAAATTTAACAAAAAAGTAGGAAAACACGGAAAATCATTTTTGACATACAGCGCCATCTCTAATACATAAACCAATATGGTTTGGCATGGTGGTGGAGCAGATAGCGCCAGTACGTGGTGTTAGTATAATACCATCTGGTGGCGAAATGGTGTTATATAAATATTTTGATACTATGTACTTTATGTCGAATTACATTACTGTGTATGCAATAAGGTCTTCTCAATAAAATAATGTTGCTTTAAACAAAGCCCTTAAATCATGGAACATTCTAGCAACTAACATGGATATTGTCGCTTTAGCAATACAAATATTTATGTAAGGGATGAAGACATCTGGTTTCTCTCGTATACAGATTTGTGTACAATTACTCCAGGATGTTTATATTGGAACTACCTAGCTGTTGTACATTTTGAATTTGCTTTTTTATGCTTCAGTAAGTTTATCTAGTAATTCAGATACACTACCGGTCTATTTCTGTCGGTTTGAAGTGCTTGCTACTATCGTATCCCTGTTGGCAGCGCAAGGTACGTATGAGGCTTAACATTCTAGTTTTCAGTGCAATGCACTTCTAAACTTTTAATTGAAATTACATTTCTTTTAGCGCGATTGGAAGAAATGATGGGAGTGTAATTTTACACAAAGTGCTACTAACATTATGATTTGTAATTTTTGGAATGTTACACTAAAGAGGGATAAGATCTTACGTGTTTACAAAAGTGCATACACTATTTTTTTAACCACCGACGTAAAATGGGTTAAAAATTGGACGTGCCTCTAAGAGTGTCTGAGGCAGCATAACCCCTAAACGAATACACCAATTTCAATGCGGATTTTTTTAATTTAAAAGCAGACGTAACTAAGATGATTCTTAAGTACATTACATATGTAGATATCGTTGAGGTAATTAAAAAATTAAAATTTAATGTTTATTTTTATTTAGATGATCCAGCTTTGTACACAAAGACTGGCGGCGTGGGGTCATCGCATCCTTGTTTTCCATTCCATTTTTAATATATTTTCTGATATACTAATTAATATATTTTCTTCCGGGCTCCTTTGTAGAATAGACCATGTGCCTTCCTGCCAGGCAGCTCGTAAAGGGCGAGCATAGGCTCACCGTCACTAACACCGTGACATCTTACTAGGTGGTAGAGTTTCGCAGCGACTCGACCGGATTGGTCGGATTGGTACCACCGTCTTACCTATTCTTGCCGCCATAACATCAATGCTTGCTGTTACCGTGTTCCGGTTGGAGGGTAAGGTAGCCGGTAAACTGACTTTTGCTCGAGGCCTTACATCCCGGCCTCTCTGCCTGTGCCAGGCAGCTCGTAAAAGGCGAGCATAGGCTCACCGTCACTAACACAGTGACATTTTACTAGGTGGGAAGAGTTTCGCAGTGATTCGCCCGGATTGGTACCACCGCCTTACCTATTCCTGCCTTGCCTTGCCGTTGACGTGTTCCGGTTGGAGGGTAAGGTAGGCGGTAAACTTACTTTTGCTCGAGGCCTAACATCTCGGTCTCAGGTTGGCAACGCACTATTACCACGTTTGGTGTCTCTAGGCGGCGTGAATTTCTTACCATCAGGAAATCTGTCTGCTTGTTTGCCGTCCAGTATTATAAAATAAATATATATTATATGTTCTTGTAAAGAAAAGGGCTATCGTAAAAAGACCATTGTAAATAAATCACGTAAAAGTTTAAAGAGAGTGAAACTGCGGCAATCTACTAGTAAATAAATGTATCAACAAAAACCTCAACACAATGTGTTCTGACGTTTCAGATTTATATTTTACCACAGCGCTACAGCTACTAAATTATTCATCCTAGTAAAATTCACAGCACTAGCGGTTTTGTTTAGATTTAATTAGTTGAACGTTTAGATTTTTTTAGCTGTGAAAATATTTGCAAAGCAACAACCAATAAGGTTATTTAGGTAAATATTTAAATTTGTTTTGTGGACAGTCTTGTTATTGTAAAACGGATTAGAAAGTGTCCGCAAAGAGCGTTTTACGTGCGGATATATTTAGTTTAAAATGCAGAGTAATAACGTCGATTCGAAGCTTTTTATGGATGAAGTTTTGAAGAGTAGAAAGAAAAGATAAGAAAAGAAAAAATATTTATTTGCGGAATATGAGTGTTACAAAGATGTTACAAAATTATTTAAGCGTTTCAACATATTCTACGAACTTGTGGTGTGCAAAATTTAATAGGTTTTAATCATATTACTAATTTTAATTATTTAGTTACAATCTACAACACACTGTATTTTGTATTTATTATAAGATTATTTATTATTACAACAATTTTTAGAATGTAAATTAATTCATCCTTGTCTACCGTAAACTACCACCGTTTCCAAACCTAGCCAGACAGGAGAAAAAACGGCGAAACAAACTCCTGCGCACCCGATATTCTGCAATTAAATTATTCATATTAGAAATACTATATTATTTATTCTTATCTGCAAGAGTAGCAAAGAAGAGAATGATTATTTATTTTACATAGGTCATAGACCATACAGTAAGTACGTGTAACGCGTCTGTGTGATTATACGAGCCGGCCCGGCGAACTTCGTACCGCTTGGTTTTAACAGCTTCAAACAGTTTGTATGGATTAGGGAATTATTTTTCACATTTTCCCTGCACTTTTCCGGTTTTTCTTTTCATATGATCCTTCTCCTGACAACAACAGTAAAAAAATAAAAGTTTGTGTGGATTGAAGCGTTGTTTCTCCCGTTTCTCTGTAATTTTACCGGGTGTTCTCTTCATATGATCTTTCCCCTAACAGTGACTAATACAACATATAAAGAATTCGCAAAATTAGCAAAATTCCTCCGTTCAAGCATGTCGCGATGACCACGCGAAATTCGGATTCAATTTTATATAAATGAAAAAGGTAATGTACAGATTATTGGAATCTATATGAGTTGACGCACAACACTACGGCAGTATTTGAGTTAGTAAGCAGCGAATTCAAGTGTCTTTGTGTAAAAACGCGCATAAAAAGCGGAATCTAGACGCAATATAAATTCTACGCAGGAATGGCTAACGCGCAAAACGCCCTTTGTGATCAGACAGATCGTATCCACTGCTACCCTATTCTTCAAAAATTTAAACATAACATTTTAAAGATTAAATATTTTATTTATTTGTACTAACACAACAACAGCGAGCACGTAGATTATACCAGTAGGAGTAAGTTAAGAAAACCAGTAAAGTATCTTCACGCCTATATCCCCGAAGAGGTAGGACAAGGCACAACTAGTGTACCCATGAGGTGGTAAGCCTATAACATTGTGTGATTACCTTCGGCTAATCGTGGGTGCTCAGCCTATACCTCTGCCTACATATTCAGACATACGTTCTTGAAGATACATAGTTTGACGTGTCCCTAACTTTTGTGTATGTTGAAAATTAAAATATCTCTTTTTTTCCTTGTACCAACCCAAATCCACGATACAAACTTGGGCATGCGTTCTTATTGATTTTTTGTAGATATCTCCGCAGGTAAAAATATTTATCTGTGACCCGAACAAAAAATATATTCAAGTTCCCTTCTTTTGTATTGTGATGAAGGTTTTTGTTGTGCAGCTGATGAAGTAAAGGAGCCAGATGTGTCTCAAATTGTGGGTGTCGTTCATACGACAAATGAATAACATAGGTAATCAATTTTCAACCGCCTTTCAAAAAGACAAGTTTGATTGTTTTGTTGATGTATGTCAGAACGTGTCACTGGATGTACCAATTTTGATGAAATGTTGGTTCGTCATACAAAGACAATTATTCCAAACTGGTTTTAAAGAAAATTTGGTTTTTACAAATTTTATACTAAAATAAATGTTGCTCGGGATTGGAAATGTGCCCGATTGGCGATAGGCTTGCCACCTATCACATTGTGGGACTTATGCCCGATTTCACAAAGAGCCCCTATATTTTAGGGGACTTTTAACGTATTTTAGGGGACTGTTTTATATGGAAACAGTCCCATAAGTAACGTTAAAAGGCCCCCTAAAGTACAGGGGCTCTTAGTGAAATCGGGCATTAGTGTCTTCGGCTAATCGTGGGTGCCCTAGTTGTGCCTCTGCCTACCTCTTCGAGGATATGGGCTTGAAGATACTTTGAAGATACTATTAAAAGTATCACCATTTTAGACGATATACACAAAAGTTTGACACTTCCAACGTTACATTCGTTACGAAACTCCTATTCTATGTACAAGTTTAATTAAATCATATTCCAAGCTAAAACGTTTCACCCGAAATTTATTTCCTGCAAATGCTACCCTAGTAATGCTATCTACTTAAGTGACGAGAGCTTTGGCTTGCTCAACAGTCAGTAGGCCTAGCATGGGGAACTTTCGTTTTCGAAAAGTTTAATCTAAATTTACTCTCAACAATTTAGTAAGGCTAGTATGGAAAAATACTCGTTTTCGAATATGTAAGTTAAAAAAAATGTTGCTCGGGATAGGATATATGCCCGGTTGACGATAGGTTTATATCACCTATCACATTGTGGGACTTAGTATCTTCGACTAGTCGTGGGTGCCCTGGTTGTGCCTCTGCCTACCTCTTCGGGGATATGGGCGTGAAAATACTTTTTTTTTTAAGTTAATAACTTGCTCTTAACTACTTTAATAATAGGTTGGAGGGGTGTTCATAAATTAAACAAAGAGTTTTTGAAGACCATTTAGAACCCTCCCACTCTTTAAGCAAGATTTTTTTAGGATTACAATAATTATTCTCCTCCATAAATTAGCATTATTATTAAATGAAATATTAAGAACATTGCATTATGTTTAATACTCAGTATTTTCTGCATACAACGTAAGGGACTTGGCCTGAAGTTATGTATGAATGGTGTGTGTAATACTTAATAAATAAATGAACAGGTCTATAAATCTTTATAACTTACTCTTACTTTTCGTTTCTATAACATATAGCAACTAGTAGAGTTACCTACATGACATAAGTATCGAGCCATAACATAGCGAAGCACCAGTAACTTTGATGGTGCCTATAAATGTCAGTTGTAGTTTATATTCAAGAGAGTTCGCTTTCCTTATCCATACAAAGAAAGACTAGTAAAACTCGGCGCTTTCCACGTTTATAACACAAACTGGAACAACTTTTGCACATCTTATGAAAGAACAAATTGTCATAAATTTACATTTAGTTGCACAACATTTTTGTCATATACATACACATACATACATATCTTCACGCCAAGTCCCTTGCGGGGCAGGCAGAGAGTATCGAGTGCCTGACCTCACGATCCTGACACACCTGTCTTGCTTCCTTCACATTCATTACCCTTTTCATACAAACTCGCCGGTTTCGGAGACTCTTGAGACCACCCTCGGATAATATCCGATTGATCTGATCGTGAAATGTCAACCTTGGTCTCCCCGGGTACTTACATCCATCCACATTCGCATTGTATATCTGCTTTGTCAATCTTTCATCTGTCATTCTTTCCACATGACCGAACCAGCGGAGCATGCCCTTTCGCATTTTAACACCAACACTTTCTTTAAATCCCACTCTTTCTCGGATCTCACTGTTACGAATGCGGTCAGCGAGTGTTACACCACAGATTTAACTTAACTATTCGAAAGTATGAAATGTTCATGGTAATGGTTATACTAAGTTTAATTCAAAGGACAGATATTGGTACTCTATTCAATTAGAGTAGGCAAGGAAAAAAAAGGGTCTTTTTCACAAATTATCAGCGTATCGATTGGATAAATAGTTCCAATGTAGGTATTTAATTTATGCAAGGAAAGAAAATAAAGTTCATAGAGTATCTGGAAGCCATAGCAACAGCTTTTTTTATATTGAATGAAAACAAACACAAACAATAATAAACATTATTGTAATAAACATTTTATGTATATACGAACATAAGTTTCATAATTTATTATACATGAATTTAAAGGTAGATTAATTTTTAGTCCTATCTACCGTACACTACCACTACACTATCTATTGTACTTGTAAAGTTAACTTTCTTACCCATTTCCAGTCATGACGATAGTGGCAGATTAAGGGATATTAACAAAAAAAAATTGGCCTATACTCTTCCAAGCGTCAGGATCATGACCATGTCGCTCCTCGAAAAGCATTCAAACATAAGCGCGAAACATCAAATTCTTGCAAACGGATGAAAATCATCTTCATTATTCATCTATTAATATTATAAATGCAAAAGTTTGTATGTTTGTTAATAACTCCTTCAAGCAAAAATTGTTGAACCGATTTTCATGAAATTTGGTATACAAGTAGAGGGTAACTTGGATTAACACATAGGATAGATTTTATCCCGAAAAAAATGTTTTTGTGGGTCCACAAGGGCAACACCGCGGGCAAGAGCTAGTACATAATATAAGGCAAGGATCGAAGAGGCAGATACTTATGCCCATGCTAAAAACAAATGATATCCTATTAATATTATAAATGCGAAAGTTTGTATGTATGGATGTATGGATGTTTGTTACTCTTTCACGCAAAAACTACAAAGCCGATTACGATGAAATTTGGTATGTAGGTAGCTGAAGACCCAGAATAACATAGAGGCTACTTTTTATCCCGGAGTTCCCGCGGGATTGGGACTTACGCGGGTGAAACCAAAATGGTACTGGTAATGGTACCAAAATATGTTACAAGTTTGTAATGTTATTATGGTGTATATTCAGCATCATTTCGTATCAATTACTTTATGAGACAAAGTTGGAAGTGTCAGAAGTTTTAATTGCAGAAAGTTTGTCATCTCGAGGTCTAATGTTACTTGTTATATTAAGTTTACGGATTAAACAATTGAAAATGTCACAATTGTGCTTAAAAAAATCTGGGGAAGTTTCAGAAAAAGGCAAATAAAATTGAGGTATGAAGCGTTTATATGCGTCAATTTTTTCATGGTTCGGTCATGTGGAAAGAAAGACAGATGAAAGATTGACAAAGCAAAGATATACAATGCGAGTGTGGATGGATATAGGAATCCAGGGAAACCAAGGTTGACATTCCACGATCAGATCGCGTGGCGTTATCTGAGGGTGGCGTCAAGAGTCTCCAAAACCGGCGTCTATGTGAAAAGGGTAATGAATGTGAAGGAAGTCAGAAATGTTTGTCAGGATCGTGAAGTTTGGCACTCGATACTCTCTGCCTACCCTGTAAGTTAATCGACGTGAAGATATGTATGTATATATGTATGTAATTTTTTCATTATTATTCAGGATAGCGAAATAAGGTGTGTATGTGTGTATGTATGAATATGTGTGTTATCTAAGACCGGGACTTAAGCGGCCCGATTCTACGTAAACTACGGAGTTACCCCTGCCTAAGTAAAGCAAGGAATACGCCAATAACAATCACTGATGAATGTAATGATAGAGCCACCCGCCTACCAGTCTAGCTAGTCGATAACGTAATCACACTGCGCCCATAAACTTTAACGTAATTAAATTTACTTCTCCCGTGTTGGTTCCGGACTCTTAAAAAGCAAAGAAAAAATCCCTTAATGAGTTCAAACTCCAAGAATGAATAAAAATATGAAGTTAAATAGCAAACTTTTAAAAAGTTAAAAAACTAATACTTAAATTAAAGTTCAAACATTTTTTGCCTTTAAAACATTATATTAAACTCATATTCTTTACTTTATTAACGCAGGAGAAGAGCGATCTTATTATATTATGTAAGCCGAGAGCTTAGCGTACACCCTAATATCACTGAGCAACAGCAAAGCTCGGGTTCGATTCCCGACCAGGGCAGCCATTTGTATGGTTATCATATAGATGTCTGCATTTCTTGTGTGTTTTTTAAATTTATTCAGGGATTTATTCCATATATTTGATATTTTCCATCGTCGGCACTTGGTAAAACTTCCAAATATTCATATTTTTAAAGAAAGAAACACTTGTACTGTTTTACTTATCACTTATAATTTATTACTATGTAATTAATAGCCTACCGGTTTCGCTTATACAGCATCATCAGGGCTAAAACTTAAACTCTAATAAATTATAAGTGATAAGTACAACAGTACAAGTGTTTCTTTCTTTAAAAATATGAGGATTTATTCCATGTTTTTCTGAATTAATATCTTTGGCTAACACCAGTAACACAAGCGTGCTTAGTTTCAGAATCAATTTGTATAATTTATCCAAAGATTTTCATTTGTTTATTTTATTTAAACAACACATTTAAAATAAGGTATCTAAGATAAGAGATAACGCTACTACAGATTAATATCCAGACAACCACGCCTTTTCTCAACCAATTAAAAAAGTATATTAGCAAAAAGCTCTTGACTTACAAACTTATCTCTAGCTTTTATTAGGTTAGTTAATCTGGCCAAAAATGATAAGGGGGCGTTCATAAATTACGTGAGGTGTTTTTTTTACATTTTCTGACACTCCCTCCCCCCTGGTGAGATGTCGTGAGATTTTATTTAACCCCCTCCCCCATCCCGCAATCTCACGTGAGATTTTTCAAAATGTGGATTTCTCATTTAAACATATTGCATTGTTGCATCAAAAATGAATTGAACTTTTCTCTTTTGAAGGAATTAATGAATGGTCTTCATCGTATTACGATTAACATTAAATCTTAAGTATGTACCTTCAGTATGGATGAAATGGACCAAAATAGCATATTTTTTTTATGATTTAAGCAAAAAAATTGCGTGATATTTGCTGAGAACCCCCGTTCTCCCCAACGTAAGATTTGGTGAGAAATCGACCCCCTCCCCCCTAAAACATCTCACGTAATTTGTGGACGCCCCCTAACAACTATGAATATATTATGTTATGTATGTAATATAAACTATTCGAAAAACACAGTGACTATCTGTCATTGTCAATCGGACTGACATTTGGTCTAGTATTAAACTAGCTTTGATTATGGGTACCTACCAAGTTTTATTGCTGAGCCTTTACCATGAAGTGGTATAGATTACTTTCGGTAAGTTACGTAGTGATCTATGACACTTTTGGTCTAAAAATGTGTTTCTCTAAGATACCAATAGAGGTAACTACGAGAACGCTGTTCAAAGTTTCATACAAATAGTTCACAGAGACTGTAGGGAGTGGAGAAAACTTTCTTTCTTGTTTTAGGTTTTGGCCTTCACGTTAGTATTTTGCCATTAGTCAAGTCGAAATTTGCAAAAAAAATTATATCAATTTTAAACTAGTTTTTTACCCGCAACTTTGTTAGTGTAAAACATCGTCGACGCTTGGTAAAACTTCCAGTCTTCTTTCTTTCATTAAGTTTTGGCTTTAACGTTAGTATTTTGCCATTCGTCAAGTACAAATTTGCATCAAATTTTATATCGATTATAATTAGTTATCAGTCATAAGTCGCCAGTAAGTCATGTCAGGGTCTTGGGTAAAGCGGTGGCCTCATTACTCAAGCTCATGTAATGAGATTTGGCGGCAACGAGGAAATACACTACACGCTAATTTCTTCATGATTTTTTCATTTTTGCACTTCACTGGACAAGATTGTTCAAAATGCCACCAAAATTGACTAATTTCACTCAATATGAACACGTAATTCAATAGCTACGAAAAAACTTCGACCATCTTTTCTCTTGATGGCGCCAAAATCCCAGTGTAGAAAACTTGCCAAGTCGTAAACTCATAGTTAGGACCCTGATAAAAGTCCACGAACACATTAATATTCCAATAACAAGCTTAATACAGTAGTACCATTTAAATTATGCGCTTCGCGTATATTCGTCAAGCTTCCGAAATCCGAATGTATTTTAAAGATATCTATATAGAGTTGTTATTACATAATTAATAATTTCGCTTAAATTTAGATTAGGTCAGCCAATTTTAAACTAAAAGTATAGAGTCTAAAAAAAAAAGTGTAAAGCCGAAGCGCATAATTTTTATAGTAGTACTGTACTAAGGATTCCATTAAAAACATTTTCTCCAACAATGAAACATATAAAACTTAATCTTTTGAGGTAAGACATACATCAATTTGGTTGAACCTCTTGGAATATCCTCAACTCATAAGGCATATTAAAATTAATAATACATTCGTAAATATTTAAATTTCATTAAGAGGGAAAAGTAATTGAAACAGTACTCGAGACAAATAAAGTCCAATTCACAACGTAAATGAACACTCAGAGGAAAAGGATCCACAAAGCTCAGCACTGACGAATTCAGGGTTGTCAAATGGATAGTTTCATTTTTTTAAATATATGTAATACGGCAAAGGAAATTCGACGTGTATTTTTTTATGCTGTAACAAGCATTACTTTAAGCAGAGTACTCCAATTTTCAACTAAGTTGTAAAAATGGTGTTAATCATTTCTGTGTCAAACTTTTTTTTAAAATATTGTACTTCCGAGGTGTACTCAGTGTCACTAAATCTGAATTTGATGATGGAATAAATAAATATATGACTTACTTATTGAAATTAATGACGATTTTTCGCTCTTTTACTTACTCTTTTATTTTCATTGATTAGAGTATAATGAGTCCGTTTTAAGTAATGACAATTAATTTGGCGCGATTTGAGTTACATTTAATGCAATAATAATAAATCATCTTTATTTCACATAAACCTACAAGAGTCACTTGTGACGTGTCTATATAATAATAAATCTACCACCGGATCGGAACGCGGCCGCACACTTAGAAGATCCGGCAAGAAACTCAGCAGGCTTGTCTTTTTTTTCTTACTATAAAATATATTTACAATAATTTATGTAATGATACATTATATTTTATAAGAGATTGGCATGAGGAAAAAATCCCAAGCAGTCTTATCTGTTAAATATTCAGCAATGTTATAATAACCTTTTTGATTTAATTTACATTTAACACATTTCTTAAATTTATTAATTGGAAGTTCTTTCATATAAGTGGGAAGCTTATTATAGAACTGTATACATAGGCCCATGAAAGAATTGCTTACTCTGTGGAGACGAGCAACGCATTGTTTACATGACGATACAATATTGAAACTGGTGACATGACCATTTCAATATTGTGTCGTGTCACTGTCATCTAAAGTCGTTTTGTGCAGCTTTATAGCGCTCTTGATTAATTTTGCATTAGCGTTGCCTCTGCCAAGCGTCTAGTCTGTGACGTTAGCCATGTTAAGCTGGAAATCAACTATCGGATTTTCCCCCGTGTTGGTCCGGGCTCCTTTGCAGAATAGACCATCTGCCTTTCTTGCCAGGCAGCTCGTAAAAGGCGAACATAGGCTTATTATCACTAACACCGTGAAATTAGAGTAGTATTAGTAGTAAATTAGTAGAGTTTCGCAGCGACTAGCCCGGCTTGGTACCACCGCCTTTCCTATTCCTGCCGCCATAACGTCATGACGTGTTCCGGTTCGGAGGGTAAGGTAGCCGGTAAACCTACTTTTGCTCGAGGCCTAACATTCTGACCTCAGGTTGGCAACGCACCATTACCATCTTTGGTGTCTCTAGGCGGCGTGAATTTCTTACCATCAGCCTTCCTATAACATAAAAAAAATCGGACGCAGTTGATAGCCACGACATAGCCTTATAAACTATCGAACGAAAAACGCAGGCGTGACCTTGAACGTTCGGACGTCCGAAAGATATCTGGCGTGCTCTATGTTTTTGTCGGATAAAAGCTTCGGCCTATAGTACATAATATATCAGTATATGTTTCCAGTTTTAAAGTCACCGACTATCCGTTACGTTCAAATTTAATTTCTGAAGAGGGCCGACATTTGTATGCTGAGCTCCGGAATGTTCGTATTTCTGGATCTTAGTATGTTTATTATAATTCCAGTATCTAATCGAGTATTTTCTTGTGTTTGTAACACACGCGTAACACAAATACATAATATAATATTAAATACTAGCTGTCCCGGCGAACTTCGTACCGCCCGTTAAATTGGTATGGGAAAAATCAAAATATTATTACGTTTCCGAACAAACAATGCTCTTTCAATATAGTCTATGGCTGTGAATGACATTGACATTCGTTACGCGCGTTTTTTAGAATATGCAAAATTAAATGTATATTTTTCAATATTTCTGAGATCTTTCGTAATATTTTTTTCGGTAAGAACCTTCTCCTAATAATAACAAATATAACAGAAAAAGAATTAGTAAAATCGGTCTAGCCATTCACGCGTGATGCCGTGACCAAGGAAAACGGGTTTCATTTTTATATATATAGATTAAGCTATATGTTTATAAACATAAAACGTGAGTGTCCCGACACGCCCGAGCCCCGACAGACGTCATAATTTAAAAAAGGGAAGCCCGACAAATTGACGTCGTAACGCGTTACATAATGTAGCGGTTTACCCTCCCGTAACAAATTATCACTTCACAAACTCTATGAACACATGAACCTCACAAATGGCATTCGGTACTTATACTTTTGTCGTCTACGTGAATTTTTATAGTCTGATTTTTGATGTAAAACATCTAGAGCCGCACGTAAAACAGATTTCTGGCGTGGCGACGCATGCCACGCTTTATGATGGTGTATATATACAGTCTCTTTATGCAGTAGTGTGTACGGTGTGTCGACGCGTCGCCTGCGCAATCGACTGTACAATTCTCTCCCATCGTAATATTTTATTTTATTATTCTGACATATTTAGTTCCTATCACAATCTGTTATTTTCTGCATATCACGTTTACAAAATAATGTCGATGTTTTACATCTGCAAGGCGTCCCGTGACGGCTCATGTTTTTTTTGTTTAACCTACGTTTTTTTAGGCAAACAAGCGGACGGATTTTCTGATGGTAACAAATTCATGCTACCTAGAGACACCAAAGGTGGTAATGGTGCGCTGCCAACCTGAGACCGGGATGTTCGTCCTCGATCAAAATTAAGTTTACCGGCTACCTTACCCTCCGAACCGGAATTCGTCAACGGCAAGCATTGGAAATTATGGCGGCAGGAATAGGTAAGGCGGTGGGACCAGTATAGGCGAGTCGCAGCGAAACTCTACCACCTAGTAGGATGCCACGGTGTTAGAGACGGTAAGCCTATGCTCGCCTATTACGAGCTGCCTGGCGGGAAGGCAGATGGTCTATTCTGCAAAGGAGCGAGGGCCAACACGGAAAAAAAAGCTAAAGGATATCCCTTGTCAAAAATGAGCTCGCACTTGCTACTGTATTATGTTATCTTCTTTTATTGTGCAAAAAAATTAATAAATAATAAAACAAGCTTAACTGGCAACCCTGGTCGCAAGACTAATTGGTGCGGCACAATTCGGAGATTATTACTACATAACTCAATTTAAGTACAAAGCGAGTAGGAAATCGTATTAAAGACATCAATCAATCAGATTCTAATTGAACAAAGAATTCTATATCGGTCGTTTGTTCCTTTTGTCACAAAATGTAAAACTCTGTTTAACTTTCTACTAACACTGATTTTATTTTATTATTTAACAATGTTGGCCTCAGCTTTACCCGCTTAAAAAGTTCATTAGTTCTCTTGCATGAACTGGATATCAAGATAAGAAAAAAGTATCACACCCGTATTAGCAAAGAAGTTAGCAGATGTACAACCAGGGCATCCAGAAAATCATAAAATGTGGTAAGCGGCAAACCAGTCGGGCAAACCAATAGCTGATGGGCAACGTTGCTTTTGTTAGAAAATTGAAAAAAACTATGTTTTCTTTGTTGCTCGACCTGGGGACCAAACCCGGGATCTAATGATCTCCAATTGTTACCGCTAGACCACAGATGCGATTAGTGTAAAACAATTAATATTTAAGGACAACAATTCAATTGCATATTTTTTGTATGTTTGTTTGATTACTCAGCCAACAGATTTTGATGACTTTTTTGTAAAGGCTACCATAACTGTGAGAGGGTACTACATTAATCTGATCTGATTAGTGTCAGTACATGAAATACAATGAATGCATTGTTAAGTATAAGTTAAAAATCATTAGTCGGATCTTGATCAAGTTATGCCAAAAAACTTTACACATAAAATCGACTCAAATTTTATTACTCCGTCACGATTGAATAATTAATTCTTTTTTCGAAAGGCATTTTATGTACTACCTACACGAAAATGCAGCACTTAATAATATGATATAAAAATTCCAACTACTAGTGTTCGCCCGTTGGTCAAAATTCGACAATAATAAATTTTAATATCTTGTCGAAAAGAACGCCACCTCCATTTCTTAAGACCAACTACTTTGTTTCCAAACTTTTTAGTGCGCCATCTGATTTTGATGATGATCTTTTATCGTTATCATCAATATATTAATTGTGTGTGTCAAATGCATAGTGTGGGTAATGTTTTATTTATTGATTTAATGTACTTTACAAGCATTATTATTAAAAAATATTAGCGTTCTGCACTTCTTCTACACATAAAGTATAAGTGTGCCAAATTTTATTCTCATGCATCCGCGAAATTTTCGTAAAAAGGGGTCCAAAGTTTTGGCTTCACCTATTAATATATGGGTTTTTCTGCCTTATTAAATGTAAGTCGCATGTTGAATCTTGACAAAATTTATAAAGCATGTGACCGACCACCTCAAAATTATTACCTACATTTCGAAAAAAGTACCATCAATATCTGTTTGTTATTTGTCGAGCAATCAATCACGCAAAAAATATACAAATAAAAACATACAGTTGAATTGAGAACATTCTCCTTTTTGGAGTTGAATAATAATGTACCTACTTATCTTTTCATTCAACTAAACAAGGCCGGTAGTCTATATATAATTGTGTATGAGTTTAAAGCAATTTGGTCCTCCATGGAAGAGAAAAACGAAGGCAGCGACCCGAGGGATTATCGCAAGGCTATTAATCATTCCCGCGGGTATTGACGGCCCTGTAGGCGAGCTTCAGCCTGTAATCCCAGGATTATATACACCCTCGAGGTAATTATTTAAATATTCTGCAAAGAGGATTACGAGAAACGCAAATGATTGTATGTTGTAAAGATTTTATATGTGTGAAACAGTATTTTTTAAGCAATTAAAATATTGTCACAAATTTAAAAAAATCAAAGAAAGGTAAGGTTTGGTACGAAAAATAGAACATTTACATTTAATTTTTAATCCTACTAATATTATAAAGCAAAAGTAAGTAAAGTTTGAATGTATGTATAGATGTTTGTTATTCTTTCACGCTTGAATAGCTGAACGGATTTATCTGAAATTTGAGATACAGATAAATTGTGATCTGGATTAACACTTAAGCTACTTTTGATCCCGGTAGCAGAATGGGTTCCTTTGAAAAGGCGGGCGAAGCCGCAGGCAACAGCTAGTTTTATATAACCGTGTAATGTTATCCTAGGTTTCCCAGCTTCATCCAATCACATTCGCATTGTATATCTGCTTTATCAATCTTTCGTCGGTCATTGTTTGCATATTACAGACCCAACGATGGCCTTTTTCGTTTTAATACCAACACTTTGTTTCAGCCCACTTTTTCTTGCCGGAAACCACTAGATTTTCAATTACAATTATTATTTTATCATGAAAAAAATTACAAAAACAATAATATGTAAATAAATAATGTATTTTCCCTCATAAATTATGTACCTATATTTTCTAACGAATAATATAAATATGACGGCAGGAATAGGAAAGGCAGTGGTACCAATTCGGGCTAGTCGCAGCGAAACTCTACCACCTAGTAGGATGTCAAGGTGTTAGTGTTGGTAAGCCTCTACTTGCCTTTTACGAACTGCAAGATGGTCTATTCTGCAAAGGAGCCAGGACCAATACCAATTTGTAGGTAAGAGAGGCATTGGTATCATTTATAATGTTCTTAGGATTACGTTGTCTCTTTACCATCAGAAGATCCGTGTGCTAGTTCGCTGTCGTATTTTATATAAATGAAAACCTTTTACAAGAGGAAATAAGATTAAAGTACAGGCGACTTAAAATGCTGCCATTAAACACTAACAAGCCCTGACACATTTCGAGTTTCTATTACTCATGAAACTTAATTTTAGAAGATGCGTTTTCCTTTTGACGTGTGACAACCCTATCTTTTCTTTCTTTCTTCAAGTTTTGGCCCTCACGTTAGTATTTTGCCTTTCGTCAAGTAAAAATTTGCATCAAGTTTTATATCAATTTTGATCGATTATCATTAGTCATAAGTCGTCAGTAAGTCATGTCAGGCTCTTGAGTAAAGCTGCGGCCTCATTACACAAGCTCATGTAAGGAGATTTGGCGGCAACGAGGAATTACATGATACGCAAATTTCTTCATAATTATTTTATTTGTGCACTTTCACTGAACAAAATCGTACAAAATGCCACCAAAAATGACTAATTTCACTCAATATCAACACGAAATTCAATATTTATGAAAAAACTTCGACCATCTTTTCTCTTGATGACGCCAAAACTCCCGACAACCCTATCATACAATAATGGAGTAATTATTATTAATTTGTCTTGTTTTTGGGATAGGCTAACACCTTAGGGCCATACTGCCGCTTCCTGTATAAGTTATATTTTTGGTGTTATTCATTTTCAAATCATATCTTCACTTTCTTTTTTAATAGTCATAAGTAGTCTTAGAAATTCTTGACTGGATCTTGGTAGTCTCCTTACTCTTGTTAATTTAGCGAGTAATGGGAGTTTCAAGATCGATTCACGGACTATTAATTAAAACTTGAATTGACGTTAGTATAGCATGACATCCCCAAGATAAATATTTGAATTATTTACCGAGAACATTTTCTAAATAAGTAGATTATACAAAATACTCGTAAAAGCGTGTTACTATATTGCCGTTAGACATCACTAACAAGCCGTGACACATCGCGATATTCCGTTACTTAAGGAACGGATATTTTGGGAGAAGATTCCACTTATTTAAATATTACTTTGTTAAAAGCTTATGTAAGAGTATATCAAACATACTTATATTTTTGTCATCTCTTTGGTCTAGCAGTGCGGTTGCTGGACTTGACTTAATGCGGTCCCGTGTTCGATTCCCGAATGAAAAGGAAATGTGTTTTATCGAAACCGGCGTGTTTGTATGGGAAGGGTAATGAATGTGAAGGAAACAAGACAAGTTTGTCAGGATCGTGAGGTCTGGCACTCAATATTCTCTGCCTACCCCATAAGGGACTTGGCGTGAAGATATGTATGTATGTGTATGTGTCTATCTTCTAATAAACACAATTTTGACAGGGATTTTATTTATGTCCGGTTGGCGACAGTTTTGCCACCTAACACACTATGGGACTTAGTGTCTTGGGCTAGTCGTGGATATCGTGGTTGAGCCTCCGCCTAAACCTTCTTCGGGGATATTGGTATGAAGATACTACTCAAAATCAAATTATTTGTGTTATTGAAATAACATTATTTTAAAGCGTCACGTATTGGTCCACAATCCACATGTATAATATTCATATAATATAAAGCTTTAATGTATTAATTATACAGATGAAATATTCAATTTCATTTTGTATTAACAACTTAGCAGCGTGGAATATTAAAGCTTTAAAATAAAGTTAAAAAAGCTTTGAAATAAGATTAGTATGTTTGTTTGTGCAAATTTTAAAAATATTCTTTTTAATCTAACCTCCTCCTCCCCAAACGCCATTTATTTGCGAGGCTCCGGTTCGTTTTGCGTTTACTATTTTTGGACCTGGAAGTGTTTTTTTAAAATTGTTAATATGATGTATTAGTATATTTATTGACGAATACCTGTAACACAAGCATGTAATTTGCTTACTTTGGGATTAAATTCAATTTGTGAGATTTGTATCATATGTATTTTTCTGTTCAATAATTCATTTTGATATTAAAATAAAAAAAATGTGTGCGTGTACTAGCGTACACTCGTAAGAAGTGAAGGAGTGAAATTTCTTTATGACGTTATTTTTCAAAAAATAATTTACTATATGCAACTTTACAGAAATTGGTTAAATAAAGTTTATTGCCAATCCCAACTCCGCTGGAGAAAGTATACTTCGAATCACGCGTTGTAGGGATAAGAACAAAGATGGCGCGTAACGGAAAAATGTGACGCGAAACGAAAAAATGTTACACTAAAAATTTTTCCAACCCCAATAAAGAACTTTCACTTTAATTCTTTTAAGGCATAAAGTTAAAGACTATCCCTCTTATTAATAAACACAGATTAAAGTGATCTAAGGTGTTAAAATATTTTTTGCAATGTGATACATACTATGATATCAACGTAACTTTACTCTTATCTTAGTTTTTTTTATTAATAAGACGGTCAAAGTGTTCTACTAAATGTATATACAGTTTGGGAAGTTAAAAATTAATATCCATCTATAATTTATAAGTCATATACGTACATAAATATCTTTTCGCCAATACCTTTATGTGGTAGGCAGAGAGTCGAGTGCCAAACCCAGTTATAATATAAGTTAAAATAAGTTTAAGCCCGGGTAAAAGCTGTAGCACCGACACACCGACGGACTGAAGTTGCCAATAATTTGCAGAGATCGTCCGAGCATGACATCCTGTGGCACGGTCTAAGTAATGGGGCCGCCACTTCCCGACCGCGCAGCTCTCCGGTTTTACAGCTGTTCAAAACTATCATTTGTGATGAAACGAAATGATGAACTTTCACAAATAATTTATTCTTTTATTGTGAAATAATTTAAGAGTATTAAAGTAGCATAAAACCGATATTTTTTATGACATTGGAAAGCAAACAAGCAGACAGATTTCCTGATGGTAAGAAATTCACGCCTAGAAACACCAAAGGAGATAATGGTGCGTTGCCAACCTGAGGTCGGGATGTTAGGCCTCGAAAAAAAGTAAGTTTACTGGGTACCTTAACCAATGGTCAATGGCAAGCATTAACGTTATTGTGGCAGGAATAGATAAGGCGGTGGTAACAATCCGGGCGAGTCGCTGCGAAACTCTACCATCTAGTAGGATGTCACTGTCTTAGTGACAGTAAGCCTATGCTCGCCTTTTACGAGTTGCCTGGCATGAAGGCAGATGGTCTATTCTGTAAAGGAGCCCGAACCAACACGGGTGAAAACAGTTGTCAATTTTTAATATAATCAATTTCTTTTTATTTAGCTTCATTAACTTACCTAATATATATATATCTCGTGTCACAATGTTTGTCCTAAATGGACTCCTAAACCACTTAACCGATTATAATAAAATTCGCACACCATGTGCAGTTCGATCCAACTTGAGAGATAGAACAGCTTATATCTCAATTTATGGTAAAAAAATTACCATCCTAGCGAAGCCGGAACGGGCAGCTAGTATTATAATATAGACTAGCAGTTTCACGCAGCTTCGCCTGAGTAACTTGGCTTTTTTATGAAATACAGCCTATGTCACTCAGGGATAATGTAGCGTTTGAGAGGTGAAAGAATTTTTGAAATCGGTCTAGCAGTTTCGGAGCTTTTTCATTTCAAACAAACAAACAATCAAATATTTTCTTTTTATAATATTGGTATAGAAGTATAGATTGGCATTATTTGTACGGATCTCTAAAAGAAACTTCATTTTGAACGATTCTAGAGACATTGTAAAATGGTTTTTATTACAGAAAACAGAGGTTTTAAATTCCTTTGGCGTAAAATATCTTTATTATTCGGTATGGCTTTGTTCCTGTCGTGCGCTGCCTCGTGATACATCATTAGTTATCCCTTGGGAGAACTGCTGATTGTTTCTCTGACTTCTGAGGTCCTAGCAGGAACATCTATCGGTAATGATTTTTATTATGTCAGCAAAACAAGCACGCGGGTCTCCTGATGGTAAGACACATCCTTGTCTATAGCACCATAGATGTTACATGTGCGTAACTGCAGCCAAGGTGATAAGCTTATTATGCAAGGATAGGGTATCCTCCGGTCCGCATAACAGCGCCCTAGTAGGTAAGGCGGTTGATCCCTACCCGGGAAAGTTTCTGGACAGCACTCTACCACAAGTGGTCTTGTTGGTACTGACCTATATTTTAACTTAGTCTTATAGTCTAAGATCTGAAGTTAGGTCGACCTACACCGAGCTGATAATAGAATGAAACCGGTTTTATAGCAAATTCATTAAATTAGAAAATATATTAAAAATGGGTTGCCTGGAAAAATCCTGGTTATTTTTTTTATTTTTTAAAATGTTTTTTATTCATGAATTGGTACAATATTAAGATCTTATCCCGACTTAAAGTAGGAATAAGACGAAG
>NJDD01000434.1:53090-64197 GCA_002245505.1 Calephelis nemesis
ATATGCGGATGAATGTAATATCTTTACATTCATCCGCATTTTCAGTAGCATTATTGAAAATTTGTACGCGCGTAATACACAGTAATACTATGGTTAGTAGAAAACTTTCTGAAAGTAACTCGAATAACAGCTTTACTGCGAATAATAGTTCAATGTAACGTACTTAGAAAAAATACCGACTTAGAAAAAGGATGTTATAAGATCGACTTCTATTCCTATACTTATAAAATAACATATCCTGACTGACTGATTCATCATCGCCGAGCAAAAACTGTTAGAGTTACAGCCATGAAATTTGGTGAGTAATGTCCTTTTTTTTAAAGAAAGGAATTTTTTAAATTCTGCACCTAAGGGGGGTGAAATAGGGGTTGAAAGTTTGTATGAAAGACCGTCATTTTTTAAGTTAAATACATGAAACTTTATTTTTGGGCTACTTATTAGGCGAGTGAAATAGGGTTTAAAAGTTTGTATAAAAGTCCTTATTAATGGCCTATAATCAGTAAATATATTAACTGCCACGGGAGCAAAGCTGCGGGTAAGAGCTAGTCTTTTTTATCTATGTTAATCGATTTGTCCGACATCTCTGGAGTGATTTTAAACTTTTTTTGTTTAAAAAAGCGTACTAACGAGGTCCCATTGCCACCAAGACTAGATCTGATCATGGAATCTCAGAGATATCTAGGAAATCACTTCACTTTTGTGTACATAGTTGATTTACTTATCGAAGTCGGATTTTTGCAGGTTAAAAATATATCAGGTACAACTGCAAGAAGCCGACATTGTTGGTTCGCTTTCTCTTTCAGTAGTTTGTAGTTTTTATACTAATATTATAAAGAGGAAAGATTAGATTTTTTGTTTATTTGTTTGAAATGAATAGGCTCCGAAACTACTGGACCGATTTCAAAAATTCTTTCACTTTTAGAATGCTACATTATCCCTGCGTGATATAGGCTTTGTTTCATCAAAATCTGTGTAACTACTAGTTTCTTATATATGAAAGGTAAGCTATCAAACACACAGGTCTTCAGATGGTATATATATAGAGCCATAGAATATAGAACCATAGATGTTACAGGAGCGTCGCTGTCCTGCCGGTTAGAATTTAGACAATTTTATAGGCTACCTTACCCTTCGCAGCGGAAAATGACCGCAGGAATAGGTAAGGAGCTGAATCACTACTCGACCAAGTTTCTGCATAGCACTCTACCACCAGTGGTATTGCTGGTTATAACCTATTTAACCAGTGCTCGCTTCTTAGCTGCCTGGCAAAAAGGCAGATGGTCTATTCGACCAATACAGAGAACTATCTGCCTATTGCAATATCATGACGAAATTAAAAGTAGACAAATGTCACGCTTTTCGACATTTCCGTGACCAATTTCGATACTTTTAATTGATTATTTCGTTGAGGAGTACGCACTGATAATTCTGATCTTTGCTGTAGTACAGTGAACATGGCAAATAGGCCTACAATACTTTTAAAGAACTGTAAGTACAGTAGCACTATTTAAATTACGCGCTTCGGCTATTCTCGTCAAGCTTCGGAAATCCGAATGTATTTTAAAAATATCTGTATAGAGTTGTCAGCCAATTTAAAAATAATAATATAAAGTGTGAAAAGATTAAAAAGTGTAAAGCCGAAGCGCATAATTTAAATAATACTACTGATATAATAATACATTTTTTAACTGACTTGAAAGAAGGAGGTTATATGTTCGATTTCTATGATATCTCTGAAGCGATTTTAAACTTTTTGTATTTAAAAGAGCGTACTTCAGATGTGGTCCAATTGCTACCAAGTTTGGATCTGATGATGATATCCCAGGGAAACCGTGGAAAATGCTTAATTTTTGAGGGTCTAGACAACTTACTTATTGAAGTCAAAATCTTAATTTTTTTGTAGTTTTACTGTGGTTACGAGTATGTTGCTGACCGTGGTATTGCTTATTTTTACGATTTTGCGCTATATTAAAGATTTGTAGAGATTACCATTAAGATTAGATTAGAGAGTACTATTTCTATACTAATCTATACATATTTAAGTATTTTCATATAAGAATTATTATAAATGGGCGAAAAAGTAGCCTTCTAATTTTAATGTTTTTTTTTAAATGACTAATGTGTTGCCAACATCGCGGTTTTTACAACTTCACCGGGCTTTGACTATTTTAAATATAAGAATTCAGCATGCATTAGTTGAAGACCCGAGTTCGAATTTAAGCTATTTTTTGCAAAAATCAACCCCCTACAGATAAAAGGGGGATGAAATTTGTACAAATCGTCTACTCTCATGAAGTAACAAGTATAAAGCTAGTTATGATATAATATAGATTTATATTATCTAGCCCTGATGATGCTGTCATAAGCGAAAACGGTAGGCTATTTATAAAATATTTAATAATAAGTGATAAGTAAAACAGTACAACTGTTTCTTCATTTTAAAATATCAATATTTGGATACTAGAGTCGTAGAAAATCGTATTGGTATTTTGGTACAACCGCCTTATCTATTCCTGCCGCCATAACGTCAGTGCTTGCCGTTGACGTGTTCGGAGGATAAGGAAGCCGGCCAACTTACTTTTGCTCGAGGCCTAACATCCCGACCTCAGGTTGGCAACGCACCATTACCACCTTTGATGGCTCTAGGCGGCGTGTATTTTTTACCATCAGGAAATCCGTCTGCTCGTTTCCCTTCCGATATTATAAAAAAGAGTTTTACCAAGCGCCGACGACGGAAAATATCAAATTTAGATTTAAAATTCTATAACCTGTGCAGTCAAGTTTATTTTGTGGAACAGACCCAGTTACCTCTTTAATACATCAAACAACTAAACTAAGAGGCGAGTAACTTGGAACATAGAGACAATGACAAAACTTGGACTAACTCACTTTGAAAGGCTCAAAACTAGACCTATAACTGTTCAGTTACTGGGATTAAAGTTTAAAATGTTGGACATTGTTTAAACCTTACTTACTATTGGTCTAACTTAAGTCGATATTCACCGATCTGATAGAAGAATGAAACATAGTTTATAATAAATTTTGTATATTAGAAAATCTATTAATAATTTTTCCTATGTTGGTTCGGGCTTCTTTGTAGAATAGACCATCTGCCTTTCTGCGCCGAGCCGCTCGTAAAAGGCGAGCATAGGCTTGCCGTCACTAACACCGTGACATCTGACTAGGTTTGGCATCATCAACTCGCCCGGATTGGTACCACCGCCTTATCTATTCCTGCCGCCATAACATAATTGCTTGCCGTTGACATGTTCCGATTCGGAGGATAAGGTAGCTGATAAACTTACTTTTGCTCGAGGCCTAACATCCCAGCCTCAGGTTGGCCAAGCACCATTACCACCTTTGGTGTCTCCAGGCAGCGTGAATTACTTACCATCAGGAGATCCGTCTGCTTCCAATAACATAAAAAAATGTATATTTAGATTTACTTTTCCCGTTGTTGGTTCAAAATATCTCATTTGCTCCTCGATAAAAGTAATTCACGTCAAATCAAATCTCAAAAGAAACAAAAGAAAAAGTAAATTTAAGTACATAAGGAAATTCAAATTGAATTCTTCTTCCTTCGCATTGACAACATAATTGTTTCACCGGTTTATAGATTCCTTTATTTCTTTCCGAAATAATATTGAGTTAAGGTATATTGTAATTTTATTTTATTTGCTTTAGTTTTAACTGACTTTGAAACAGGAAACTATATTGTTCGACTTATATTTTTTGATTGAAGAAAAAATGATAATTTTCTTGTAACGGTATTACTAAACCAGTACCGGAACAAAAACCCTTAAACCAATAGTACCGGTACTAAGTCTGGTACCGGTATAGGTACAGGTACGCCTTGGTATCGGTATTGCTTCAAGGTCATTACTACCAGTTCCTAAAAATACCGCTACTTCAAGCCCTTGGCGGTAGGGAACTTTTTGTTTTATGCAAGAGTTCAAGTATCTCTTCATCAGTTCTTCTGATGAAGAGATAGCCGTGACCAATAGATACTAAGGCCTATTGTGTAAGTCTACCGGATACCCCACACTCCGGACGGGAACATAACAGAGTCATTATAATGGATAAGTCACACAAATTGAATCTAACCCCAGAGTAAGCAAATCATATGCTTGTGTTATGGGTGTTAGTCAACGATACTAATACATAGAAATACTTAAATAGACACCAGAATAAATTTAATAAACACCCAGACCCGGAAATGCAGACATCTAAATGTTCATCACACAAATGCCTGCCCCCGTCGGGAATCGAACCCGAGCCTCGCGCTTGGTCGATATAGTTAGGCGTGTACGCTAGCCATTCGACCAACGAGGCGGTCATAATGGCGGCAGAAATAGGCAAGACGGTGGATCCTTACCCGGGCATGTTGCTGCACACTCTAGCACCAGTGGTATAGTCGGTAAGGACATATTTAACACATATCCGCCTTTTACGAGCTATCTGGCAGAGAGGCAGATCAATAGGAATTTCTTCCGAAAATTGGAATTAGCAAATATAAAAGAAAACGTTTACACATCCAAAGTCCAAGTCTTACCCACAAATTTTTCTCCGTGTTGGTCCGGGCTCATTTGCAGAATTGACCATGTGCCTTCGTGTCAGGCAGCTCGTAAAAGGCGACCACAGGCTTACCATCACTAACACCGTGATATCTGACTAGGTGGTAGAGTTTCGCAGCGACTTACCCGGATTGGTACCACCGCCTTACCTATTCCTGCCGCCATAACGTCATGACGTGTTCCGGTTCGGAGGGTAAGGCAGCCGGTAAACGTACTTTTGCTCAAGGCCTAACATCCCGACCTCAGGTTGGCAACGCACCTTTACCACCTTTGGTGTCTCTAAACGGCGTGAATTTCTTTCCATCAGGAAATCCGTCTGCTTGTTTGCCTTCCAATGTCATAAAAAAAATCCAATTTCTGGTGGTTAATCGAGGTTTAGGGAGCGTGTGGAACAATAATAGATAAGTTCCATGATAGGCCCCTTTGCGGTGCTGCAAATTTGCATAATGGTTGGAATGGAAAGTAACGATACAACCTGGTCTCGTTCCAGATGCAGAAGTTGGACATAAACTTAAATACATTGGGATTTTGATATTACAAAACCGAAATAGAACGATTTCGAATTTCAAATCCTAGCTTCTATGGCAATGTATTTTTTAATACTAACCATTCCGACAAACTTTGTACTACACACCTCGTGCCATGTAGTTTTCATCCTAATCTTTCAAATGTTTTATTAGTTTTGCTATTCAGGGCCAAGATGAACCCAAAAATATTATCTTCATGCCCATATCCCCGGAGAGGTAGGCAGAGGTACAACCGTGGCACCCACAACTAGCCAAAAACTCGAAGACCTCGAAGGTGTTGGATTTGGGTTTGGTTCGGGTTGGATTCCCGGGTCGAGCAACAAAAAGATATTTTTTCAATTTCTAATAAAAAATGTTGATCGGGTTTGTAAATGTGCCCGATTGGCGATAGACTTGCTACCTATTACATTGTGGGACTTAGTGTCTTCGGTTAGTCGTGGTTGCCTTGGTTGTGCCTCTACCTACCTCATCAGAGATATGGGCGTGGAGATACCTTCAATTGCTGTTCATTAGTCTCGCTAAAACTTGAGAACAGCTGGAACGATTTGGTTAATTTCATTTCAGGTTAGGTTTAAAAGATAAAAAATAAGGAAATCTGCGAGGAAACTAGGAAATTTTAAATTTTCCCATACAAACTGTACGGGTGTAACGAAGTTCGATGGAACAGCTAGTAAATAAGTTATTACAAGCTGTATACAAAGACAGAATAATAGACTAAGAGAAGGGATAGGAAAAAAATTCTAATCATTTTAGGCACCGTAAGAGTGTACATAAAAGAATCTTCACGCCCATTTCCCCAAAAAGGTAGGCAGAGGCACAACCAGGGCACCCACGACTAGCCGAAGATACTAAGTCCCACAATGTACAGATGTAATGTAGAGTGTACATAACTTAATTAATACTAGTAGTACAATTATTTTTGTACTCTATAAAGATTTTTGTCTTATTTTTAAATATCTTCCAGGCCTCTTAATGCCGGCTTTTTCAATTTAATTTATTTATCATACTAATATTATAAAGAGGAAAACTTTGTTTGTTTGTTTGTAATGAATAGGCTCAAAAACTACTGGACCGATTTTAAAAATTCTTTCACCATTCCAAAGCTACATTATCCACGAGTGACATAGGCTTTGTTTCATCCAAATCGGTATAGTAGAAGCCAAGTAACGCAGGCGAAGCTGCGTGAAACTGCTGGTCCGATCTATAACCGGAAAGTTTGATCTTCCACCGCCGACCCATGCATAACTCAAAATGGACACCATAGAGCTCATACGTTGTCTTTTAAGTATTGCTACGAGTATTAAGGTAATACACACTCACGGTGAGTGAAATTACAAGATTTTTTTCCTACACCGGCTCTTAACTTATAACATTATAAGATTAAATGGTACATTTATTCGTATGTCATACTATACTTATCTTTCTGTATAAACCTTTCAAAAGAGGAAGTAAGGCGACTTAAAGTGTTGCCATTAAACACTAACAACCCGCGACACATTGCGAGGTTCCATTACTCAAGAAACGACGTCATTATGAAAGATCCTTCTTTATTCTTATACCATTTATAAAGTGTGACAACCCTATCCTCTCATAGTCAAGTCAAGTTTTATTTTGTAGATAAAATAGCAGTACGCTTGGAATACGACACAAGTTACCAATTACATATTTGAGAGCATAATTAAATAACATTGTCTAACAAAACAAAGCAAAAAAAACGAAGGGGTTGCACTCCGGGAGTGCCGGCAGAAGTGAAAACTTGATTATTAACGTTGTGCATTTTTGATATTTCGGAATGGTTAGGGAATAATTTTGCACGAATTGCTTTAATTATCAGTATAAAAATACTATAATTTATGTCGTAGACTACAACATTCATTTATTGCGCTATCGTACACAAACATGACAACACGAACATTCGCGCAAGCGCCCTGCGCCGTCTTGAATTTTCGTGTCACGTGTCCTGACACGAGTTTAGAAGTTTTTACCATTTCCAAAAAAAGTGCGCAACGCCGCTAAAGAAGATTTCACTTCAAAAAAATAAACTAATTAATATTACACATAGTTACTACTTTGTGTAACACAAATTTTAGTATAATATTAGTATATTCAACATTGACGTTACTACTAACCTACTGAATTGTTAATTTAATGGCAGCTCTCGACAGATTTTCTTGTAGTATCTCCACGCCCATATCCCCGAAGGGGTAGGCAGAGGCACAACAAAGGCACCCACTACTAGCCGAAGATACTAAGTCCCATAATGTGATAGGTGGCAAGCCTAGTCGCCAAGTCGCCAACCGGGCATATTCGTATATCCTATCCCGAGTAACATTTTTGCCCAACCCGGGACCTCATGTAGTCAAGTCCAACAACTGAACCGCTAGACCACAGAGGCATACATATTACTAACCCGTGAATCAAACCTAGGTCCTAATAAAATCAATACAAAAACCGGAACACTAAACTAGTGCAATATTTTGATTAAATGAAAGTCAGTTAAAATTATAGAGATCATCAAAAAAATTGTTTGCATATTCAAAACACGATTGCAATGCGTCAAATGTTGCGATTGGCTAATACTTTGAATAAACTGACCCTTTTTTGTTCGTTTTATCTATACGGACCGGATGATAGATAGTGTCAGCAGATATGTCACAAACAGCTTTCTACTTTTATCGCAAAATATTTTTACGCTAATCCATTTTAAAATGTAAATATTTTACATACCATAGATATGGTTGACAAAAAGTTTAAACTGTCAATGTTCTTTTTAAAATCCAAAATACATACAAGGTTCTCAAAGTTTTTTTATGTGTCATGTCCGAACTTATGTGATTCCTTAACTTTTGTCTGGACGATCCAAATTCGATGTTTTTTTTTTCTCTATGATAATGGAAGGCAAACAAGCAGACGGATTTGCTGATGGTAAGTTCACGCCGCCTAGAGACATCAAAGGCGGTATTAGTGCGTTGCCAACATGAGGCCGGGATGTTAGGCCTCGAACAAAAATAAGTTTACCGGCTATCTTACCATCGAAACACGTCAACGGCAAGCATTGGACGTTATAGTGGCAGGAATAGGTAAAGCGATGGTACCAATCCGGGCGAGTCGCTGCGAAACTAACTAACACCGTGACATCGTACTAGGTGGTAGACCGGTGTTAGTGACGGTAAGCCTATCTCGCCTTTTACAAGCTACTTGGCAGGAAGGCAGATGGTCTATTCTACAAAGGAGCCCGGACCAACGTAAACGTAAAAGTTCGTTGTGTGTAAAGTCGGGATGGGACGACCTTATCACTGGTTGTAATCTAATATTTTTTGTTCCTGAATTATCCCACTTGTATTGCCAGTAATAATTACATAGTAAAGTACTGTGCAGATTGATCGCCTTACCTATTTAAATGCTCGTCATTATCGTGTTCCGTACTAGAGATGGTTGACAGTAGACTGTCACACTTGATCTAATATCTCGATATATTTTAAAGCCATATGTTAAACTACGTAAACAAGGTTGCCGGGTTCAGTGCCCGTCAGCACAAAGCAACGATGATAACTAGCGCCAGGAATATGGAGGTCTTTTTTTACAGTTTTTTAAGTTAAAAATTTAAAAAAAATGCAAGCATAAACTATAGATACTATAAGACAGGAAGAGACGTATTTTATAGATTACTTCCGGTTCTTACAATAAGAAATACTATTTCGTTGCCTCTCTAATTGATCTAGACAAAGACGCTTTGTCTAGCTCAATTACTTCATCCCGCTTTTAGCTTAGGAGACATTAAAGCTCGTTAAAGTGTGGCTGAGGACTTTGCTCGACCTAGTCCGTTAAAACAGTCTAGGTCATTAGGTCGCAAGTATAAAGTTCATTAGGGATTTTAGATTGAGAAAGAAAAAGCATTTTGTAACCACACATGGAACTAAGTATATTCACGATAATGTAATATACAGTAGTTTAATTCAGCACTGTTTTTAATTTAATACCTACAACCGTGCGGTCGTCACACGCGATAGGGCTACGCGCCTTCATTGTTATAACTTAAACTGCCTGTTTGAAATTCATTGTAATTTTGTGATAGTAATTACAGTAGTATTGTATTTTCTTAAAACAAATAAAAATCGTTTAATGAATACAAGATCGTGAATGAAGTAAACGTTTAATAATTAAATGAACATTTAAAATGAATTCAAAATGAAAATGAATGTGGTATTTTTGATTAGCAAATCTCATAGAAATGCATTCTTAACCGCTAAAGTGAAGCTGAAAAACACCATAAACTGTCTGTAATTGTTCATAGGCATATTAAGTAAATACTTGCGACTTATTAAACCAAAATAACATTTACAAATCGCACGCTTACCTACTGGTTGCATATTAGAAAAAAAAACGCTATTACTTCGACCTTTCGTCACTGCGGCGCAACCGCGAATGATTGTATACCAAGTGCATACCGAGCCCGAGACGCCTAGGTATAAACGCAATTTTATCCGTTTGTATGAAGACAAAAATACTGTGTATTACATAACGGTGGTATATTGACAAAATGATACACATACACTACATTCGGGCACCACCGGAAAATCTGTCTTTAAATGACACAAAACAAAGGAGATAGTCCACTGGTGTATTTTTTGTATGTTTGTAAGGCAATTACTCTGCCAATTTTAATGGTTCCTTGAAAATGTACGTCATGATTCCAAGATGTTCCCATGTTAATTTTATCATAATCCGGCTAGCTTTTTTTAACTTAATAGTGCATACAATTTTAATCTAAATTAATCTATGTTAACAACATCATTATTAAAAATGTTTTAATAGCTCTAAATTAATTTTAATTTTGTACAGCAACCACTGATTTGTAATTTCATTCATGGTTTGTTTTGTAAAAAAATCACTTTAAAATTTTATTCCAACTGTGTTTTAAGTTTTGTTTCAGTAACTGATTCGTAAATTTACTAATAGTTTGTTTAGTAAAATATAATTTTACTAAAATTTGTAATAGCAAAACCAAATCCCCCGCAGTTTGCCGCCTGTGTCATGCACAATGAGATTGCCCCCAATGTGCGTTACGGATAGAATCTGTCCCGTTAGGTCGACACTTATATCCGAATCCGAGCGTTTTATTTTACTAACCATTGCTCTCGACTTTTGGCGACATCGAGAGAAAAGATCGTCGGATTTCCTGATGGTAAGAAATTCGCGCCGCCTAGAGACACCAAAGGTGGTAATGGTGCGTTGCCAACCTGAGGTCACGATGTTAGGCCTCAAGCAAAAGTAAGTTTACCGGCTACTTTACCCTCCAAACCAGAACACGTCATGACGTTATGGCGGCAGGAATAGGTAAGGCGGTGGTACCAATTCGGGTGAGTCGCTGCGAAACTACCACCTAGTCAGATGTCACGGTGTTAGAGACGGTAAGCCTATGCTCGCCTTTTACGAGCTGCCTGGCAGGAAGGCAGATGGTCTATTCTGCAGACTATACATATTTATTGTTTAATAATAATTAACAACATATTTTATTTTACGTTTACCTGCACAGGAACAGTAGATAGTAAACAGTTCAGTTCAATTACCTGTAACAAAAAGAAATAGTAAATATCCGACACAATTTTTTATATGGCGTAAGAGGTCCAAACAAAGCTTTCCTGAAGGTTATATACGTAGCTTATATACAACATATATGTTTTAGATATGTCACGGATCTATGGCCTAGTTGTTAGATCTCGTAGGCAAGCCCACTGTCTTACCCACTCTGACCGGAACATGACAATGACAAAAAAATTGTGTGTGTACTTATGTACACGCGTTAGAAGTTATACTTCTTCGGCGTAATAAGATAAAAATCTTTTTAAAATGTTCATCATGTCGGTTTTTCGTGACGGTGTCCGCGCGCATCGTAAAAATTTACCCTCATCTTTTTTTCCTAACGCGCCAAAAGAAGTATAACTTCAAAATTCTCCTTGTGGCGGTGATTACAGAAAAGTCAGAGGATTCGTACCCGGACAAATT
>NJDD01000434.1:64217-74266 GCA_002245505.1 Calephelis nemesis
TGTTAGTATTAACTCATTTAATACACATTCGCCTTTTACGAGCTGGCAGAAAGGTAGATAGCCAGTAGCCTATTCTATCTAAGGCACGGGACTATTTTTTTCTTAAAAGAAAGAAATTGAAGTCGGTTAAGTGTTAGTGTTGTTTTACTGTATTTAAATCAGTGTCTCATGTGCAAGTCCACCGGCTTTCCAACCACTGGCTGGAACATGACAATGTCAAAGTTACCATTTCGCTACCACCATTGGTCATAGCCCATTTAACCTATATCGCCTTTTATGAGCTCTAGGTACGGAGACTTATTTTCTATTGAACAAAACGCTATTTTGATTGTGATTGTGGAGTTGACTTATTGAGGTCCCGAGTTCAATCCCCGGGTCGGGAAACAAAGAAAAAACGAAAAATGTTTTTTCAATTTTCTTACAAGAATACATTGCCTAGGATTGAATATGCGCTTGCTTGGCGATATTCTTGCCACCTATCACATTGTGAGACTTAGTGTTTGCGAATAGAATTGGGTGTCGTTGTTAAGCATCTGTTTATTTCTAAGGGCACATGGGCGTGAAGATACTTACTTTTTAATATTATTTTAAAGTTAGTGTTCCTACAAGTTTTGGTTTATGGCATTGGAAGACATTTAAGCAGATGGATCCATCTAACACCAAAAGTGTTAATGACACGTGAACAACCTAAGTCATGACTTGAAAACAACATGACTGTGACTTCATAACGGATTACGGATTATTTGTTGTAACTTCTTTTCTGTACATGTAATATTTTTTAAATAAAATGGAGCAATCGTTCCTGAAACGTTCCCCTTTTATTTGTTGCGATTCTACCCTTATAGAATTAACTGCGTTATAAATCTTGTAAGAGAAACCTTTCGATAATGTATAACACGAGTGGCGAGGTATTTTATTACTGAGTTTTCTCGGTTTCAAAAGGTGATACTTATTTGGAAAAGCTTCTATGTACGTTTCAAATGCTATGTTAGTACTCGTTTGTCGTTATTTAATTACATATATACCTATGCAAAGGCAAACAAGTATAAATTTATGGTAAGAAATAAACCGAACATAGACACCAAACATGGTGAGTTACCTATTACTAATTATCTATTAATAGGTAATATTGTTAATTATCTTTTTTATAAGAATGCCATCTTTATTTATCAAGACCAACTACTTGTTTCCAAACACTATGAATATAGTTAATGTGCCATCTGTGATATTTTATCGTTACCTATATTTTTGTGTGTGTGTGTTTGTGTGTGTCAAATGCATGGTAGTATGTGTAATGTTTTTTTTATTGAATGCACTTAATAGGCATTATAATTGAAAAATATTAACGTTATGCACTTCTACACATTTTCACAAAAGGGGCCCAAAGTTTTTGCTTCACGTATTAATACATAGATTACTTAAACAATGACAAACAAGTAAACGGATTTATGGTAAGAAATAACCCGCGTATAGGCACCAAACATGGTGAGTTACTTACCACAATCGAATGAAGGCAAAGGTTTTAAATGTCTTCTGTAAAGGAACATCTCACTTACAATTATATAAACTAGTGCCCATTGGTCCAAATTCGTAAACAATAATTTTTAATCAATATAAATATCAAATCAAATATTATTAAAGTATTATTTTTAATTACCTTTTTGACGACAACGCCATCTACAGTTATCAAGACCAACTACTTTGTTTCCAAATACCATGAATATAGTTTATGCGCCATCTGTGATGATTTTTTTCGTTATCAATGTTTTTGTTTGTGTTTGTCAAATGTATAACGTGTAATGCTTTTTTTTTTAATTTAATGCACTTTATACGCATTCCTACACGTAAGCTATAAGTGTAGCCAAATTTCATACTCCTCCGTCGTGCAATTTTTGTAAAAGGGATCCAAAGTTTTTGTCTTACGTGTTAATGTTATGATTATGAAATTTTGTAAGTTTCAACACTTTTTTAGTTACAATTTTTACAATAAAAATGTTTAATACCTTTTACAAAAGATCAGTGACAGTGTCAAAAAACAAATCTTCACGCCTGTATCGCCGAAGAGTTAGGCAGAGAGCACTAGGGCACTAAAGACACTTATCCGCACAATGTGATGACGTGTTCCGGCTCGGAGGGTAAGGTAGCCGGTAAACTTACTTTTTCTCGAGGTCTAACATCCCGACCTCAGGTTGGCAACGCACCATTACCGCCTTTGGTGTCTCTAGGCGGCGTGAATTTCTTACCAACAGGAAATCCGCCTGCTTGTTTGCCTTCCTATAACATTAAAAAAAGATCGCCAACTGGGCAACGCAGTTTTTATAGGAAATTGTTAAAATACATTTTCTTTAAATTGTCCGACCCCTGGGACCTCATCAAGTCAATTCCAATAACCAAAACGCTAGACCACCTCTAACTGGCTGGAGGCTGACTACTACATTTTTTATATAGATCCATGTAAAAGAATATAATATATTCTCTTATGTTTAGGACGCAGCCACACAAGTATATTTAATGATGCGTAAGTCGCCTAAAATAAGCAGGATTTACTTTACAGGCTTTTGTATTATAAATACCCGGATATCTGTTTATTAAATGTAAAGTATTATTTATTTAAATAGAAGGCATGCTAAATGTTGACCCGGGCTATAAACTACTATTACACAAAATTTGGTAAAAATTCATTTAGATTTTTTTGCATAAAATTTAACAAACATACACAAATCTAATGAACCCCTTGTTATGGGTTTTGTATCCTGCATAAGATACGTAACAATAAATATTTTTAAAAAATATTTCATGCACAAAATAAGCTGTATTCCAGTTTTATTATATAAATAATATTATATGTATTAATATCTATCGGTGACTAGCACCCTTATCACAAGTATAATATTCGGATACTTTGGGATGAAATTTATGTAATTTTTGCAGAGATAAAGGAAGGTAAAAAGTAAAGCTCGCGTGGACTCACCCTTATTCTATTATTGCAGCATTATGTGTTAATAACTACATCAGAAGCTGCGTCTTTGAGTAAACCTTTACAATAACAGTGTGAATACGCCTTAGCTTCTTTAGCAAATTTATTTCCGGTAATAGGTACATTGTTAGGAAGATATCTCATTCTCAGCACGTACAAAGGTTCTCCACAAAATGAGATGTTACACTAGACACGCACAAAACAATAGCTCATTATTTTGAAGTTCATATCGTCTATTATAAATTACGTGGTATTATCGTTCTTGTAGAGCTATCAGTATGTGGAGCTATTATTGTAAGGGATTGGGTATAAATTGTTTTTTTTTTGTAAATCAGACTATATTTTTTTAATTAGATTTAAACGCGAAAAAGTTTAAATTAAATGTGATTTTTTTTTTCGGAAATCAAATTTCGAATTTTTATTGACTTTGGAACTGATAAACGAACATGACTTAAAATTAAGGAGCAACAGATAAAATCTAATTAAATAATAAAGCTGTCAGAAAATGAAATCTGTACATGAAATATGTTTTAAAAACAGTAATTGCCATGATTTGTATACAGAGCAAAGAACTTGAAACGATCTTTAACATTTCTGTCAGTTTGTCTTTTCACTTTTGACGCAAAAACTATTGAACAGATTTTTACGAAATATGGCTAATAGCCAGTCAATACTTAAGATAACTTTTACTGTATATTATTATATCAAACATTGAATTCATTAGATATTAACATTAAAGCTATTGTTTTTATTAAAAATTTTAACTCGAAACTGAAAGTAGAATTTTCCATTGAAAAACAATTAAAGTTGCTGTTGTGAGTTTCTTTTTAAAACTCACTCTTTTAAAAACAAGAATAACAAATGCGACTGAGTTTTTCCCAGATTAAAAAATATAACAAGCTTTTCCGCAGGAAATAACTTTTAAACTAACTTTCATATTCAGAAGTTTCAAGAAAATGGATTCGGTGCAGACTTTTGCGCCTTTCATTTTTATAACGCAAACAAGCAAGAGACAAAATGGCATTGATGCAAGCCCTCGGCGCCATTTTGTTACACGAGTAGGTTTTGTACTTTTTTATTACAAATTTTAATAAATCACTTTTAGCAAAGTTTAAGTTTTCTCCGTGTTGCTCCGGGCTCATTTGCAGAATAGTTCATCTGCCTTCCTGCCACGCAGCTCGTAAAAGGCGAGCATAGGCTTACCGTCACTAACACCGTGACATCTGACTAGGTGGTCGAGTTTCGCAGCGATTCACCCGGATTGGTACCACCGCCTTACCTAAAACTGCCGCCATAACGTCGCGACGGAGACGTGTTCTGGTGCGGAGGGTGAGGTAGGTAACCGGTAAACTTATTTTTGCTCGAGGCCTAACATCCCGGCCTCAGGTTTGCAACGCGCCATTAAAGACATTGTTGTCTCTTCCATTTCCATCAGGAAATCCGTCATAAAAAAAACCGTCTGCATGTTTGCCTTCCAATATCATAAAAAAACTTTAGATACTTAGTGTTGGTATGAAAATGAAGAAGGCATATTTTGCTGGTTCGCTCATGTGGAAAGAATGACAGATGAAAGATTGACAAAGCAGATATACAAAAAAATAAATACAAGAAGACAAATGTGGATGGAATAGGTACAAAGAGACGCAGGTTGACATTCCATGATCAAATCGATTGGGTTTTGTCCGAAGGTGGTGACTAGAGCCTCCGAAGCAGGCGGGTGTTTATAATAACACCGAATAATAACACCGATACTCTTTGCTTAGGGGCCATCCATAAATTACGTCACACGTTAATGGGGGGAGGTATCATCTTAATGTGACATTATGTGACAAGGGGCAGGGGGGATCGAAAGCCTTGTGACTTCACATTATAAAATACTAGAACACGAAATTTATATGTGAACTAACTTCAATTTCTTCAACGTTGGTCATTAGTTTTATACCAACAATCATCATAATAGAAACAACATTAAACATGCAAAACATTCTATTACTTTCTCACTTTCAATGCAAAGCTGAAAATACCTATGTACTTTATGTAAACAGGTTGGAATTCAGTGTTTTTATTTTTTGATACATGCATAAGTTTGAAAAATGTGTGACGTCACATTAGGGGGGACAGGTTTCTAAAAATGTGACTACCTGTGACAAGGGGGGGAGGGATCGAAAAGTTCTAAAATTCGCGTGACTTAATTTTTGGATGGCCCCTTATCTCCGTCAGGTACTTGGCAAACAAATGTAAATTTATTTGATTTTAGATACATAATGTGGTCTACATCTAGAACAATATTTACAGACGGATTTCCTGATGGTAAGAAATTCACGCCGCCTAGAAACACTAAAGATGGTAATGGTGCGTTGCCAACCTGAGGCCAAGATGTTAGACCTCGAGCAAAAGTAAGTTTACCGGCTACCTTACCCTCCGAACCGGAACACGCCATGACGTTTATGGCGGCAGGATTAGGTAAGGCGGTGGTACCAATCCGGGCGAGTTGCTGCGAAACTCTACCACCTAGTAAAAGGTAAAAAAAAATGTCTAAAAAAATGCTAAAAATTGTCGCAAGCATGGGAAAGGTCCTAACAATAAAAATGCATATTTCTATAAGTAGTTCGACTTGATTAAAATTATATTAATCTGTGGTAATAATGACAATGGAAAAGAGCAGGCCTGTAGATATGGTGACATTTGACAGCCGATACATCATCCATGCAAAACACAAAGTAAAGATAATATGTATCGAATAGGAAGACAAAGCCATAAATTGTGTTCTTCGATATTAAGTTCGTAAATTTTCCTTTCTGCGTTCATTGTAATATAGTTTGCATTTGACTTTTCTTGTTTGTCTTAAATACTAATAATTAAAACAAGCTTCTGCTTTTAGAATGATTTGACGTCTAATATTAGATGCATTTTTATATTTCTAAGAGCATTATCAACAGTATCTCGCTAAATCTTGATCCATACTTTAGGGTTGCCTGGAAGAGATCGCTGCCTTGGCGATAAGGCCGGCTTTGTGTACCTCCTTAGTTTAAGAAGTAGTTTGATGTTTGACAAAATTAAGACGATGCTACAAAAGTGTGGTTGAGCATCCGCCTAGCATGCCAGATAATTAGGGGCGCCAGCAGAAAAACTTATTTTGATAGGAATCAAATTTTATAAGTTCGGTTGTAGTAATTTTAAAATAGTTGGCCCTTTTTCTTACGAATTTGAACTTCATTCACGGACCATATGAATTTCGCCCAGGGCGTCAGCATTGCCAACCATCACTGACCACAATCATACAAAGGCGTAAATTAAACAATTCAAGAACCTTGCTCTTTTGTTATTTAGCTAAAAATATAAATACTATGCTCTTGACTACTATACAATTAACGAAACAATCAGTAATAATAACCTTGCTAATTGAAGTCTGACGTTTACATTCTTAGAGATTTTATTGGCGTTGAGCACGCGCATTTACTGTTTTCAACGGACGCAATTTTTTGGACCTCCTGTCCTTTTGGACGAGATTCTCAATTCGTGTGTACTTTTTAGACTATGCATAATCTTCTACAGAGTCGTCTGTTTTGATATTATTTTTAATGGATTGTCCAAGGTGGTCATAAATTTAAACCTTATGACAATAACTGTTTCAGTGCCTTATAAGTATTTATAATAGTTTACTTAAACGATGACATTGATAGCGGTTTCGTAAATGTTTTCTGGTTTAAATTATCAAACTAAAAAAAAAACATTAATTTTGTGGTGCATTATGTACAGAATTATATAAATATAGATTTATCTACGTTATGATTTTAAATGTATTCTAATTATGTACCTATACGTATTTTCACTTTTCAAACATTACTGATAAATTTATATAACCAACACATGTAACACTTTAAATACCTGTTTAAGAAACTAATTAAAAATGTGTAATTTAAATGTCTTCTTTTATCACATACATGGGTATATTATGATACTAATTAAAAGTTTGTCTTAATGACCGTTTTAAAAACAAATTAAAAAAACATGAAGGAAACAAGTTTTAGTTGATCCCTAAAATTTATATTACCTGCATAAAACGATGTCAATTATATATTATCACATAATGTGTATGAATCTGAACAAAGCATTATTAAATTAAGCATATGAGTATTTTATGAACCCAAAAAGGACGTGTGTTTCCTTTTATCGCAAATCATGAGGAAGTTTCCGCGGAGGGTCAAATAATTTAACGAAACCATAACAGGTATTTATCTAGGAAGGTCTTCTAAAATGAGTTACATGGATCAAGAAGGTGACTGTCCTGTTGCTAAGGAACAATCATCACTGACACCATGAAAGCGTATAAAAGCATGCAGGCTACCGCACACACCACGACAGAAACACAAAAATAAAATTACAGAAAAAATATTTGCAATTATTATGCAATCTAATTATATTATTCACTGTTATTGCAACAACATCGATCACTAATGTAAGCAATTATTCTAAAATTAAACATTTTGAATGAACCACCGACAAAACCTTTTTTTTTGTGTAGCTAAGAATCAACTCGATCCTATCAGCTTCAAAAAACAAATTTCAGCACGTTACTAACTAGTAACATTTATATAGTTTTAGTGAAGTATGTGTTTTATTGTTACAATTTCCCAGCGTGCGTGGTTTCTATACTAATACATTATCTGTGGTTGCGTATGATTGCTTGCGTTATTCCGTATTCATAACACGTACAATACATAACACGATATGCATTTTAGTGCTTCATTACAATAATTATTTAGTTTTACACAATATCTATTGTTCAATGTTTCAGAGGAATTTGTCAATATATTGATCAATTATAGCGCAAGGTTTCATATCATTTCTTTGAATAAGTAGTAAATAAATGTGTTAGCCCCCGACTTCGTTCGTTCGTCGTTCGTTCGAAGAATATAAGTATTTCAATATAAACCTAAATCAAATTATTTAATTTGAGGTACGGTGGCATGAATAGGTAAGGTAAAGGATCCCTGTCCGGGCAAGATCCTAATATAAGTAACACAGAGATCAGAACTCTAATATAAGTGGAATAAAAATGTGAACGTAAACAAAAGTAAACATTCGCGCTCGCACCTGAATAGCAATTTAATTACGTAGTGTAATGAATGAATGAATAATATCTATGATTGCGTTCATGAATAAACATAGCAAATCAAATAACACGACGGATATAGAAATTGAAACTATATTTCACTAGATTTAATGAGTTTTGCTATAGCAAGGGTGACCATCTGAATGAATAATGTAAGACAATCTGAATAATGGATTATCCGGTTTAATCCGGATTCTAAGAACGGATTTCTTTTAAGTTTTCCTTTTATTTATTTCAGCCTAAAGTACGCAAATTAAGAGTATAAACTCATACATAGAAATACTTATATAGAAACAGGAAAACGTACAATAAACACCCAGACCAGAAAATACAAACATCCTGAACATGGACAAATGCATGTCGTCTGGAATCGAACCCTTACTCGCGGTTCGTTGGAGGAGTTAGGCGTGTATGCAAGCCTTCCGGACAACGAGGCTTTGGTTGACGTCTTTTCCTTCTGTTCTATCTGGGCAATCAATGAATTGCATCTGAGTTTAGAAAAGAGTTTATTTGAGACCGTACAATAATAATAACTTGTGACGGGTCTATACACTTCTAAAAACTAGAAACGCGACCTCTCAGAGACAATCCGGTGAAAAAAACTCACCGGGATTGTCGTTTTTTCCCATTTCAATACAATTATATTTATTAGAGATTGATTTTAGGGTCTTTATTATTTTTTACATATTTTAAATAAGTATTACTAGTTATTGTTATTAGTACAATTATTAAATATGTACATTTATGTATTTATCGCCTTTGTGGTCTAGCGGTCTAGGTGTTGGACTTGACTTCATGAGGTCTCGGGTTTGATTTAAAGTTCGTCAGTATTTATTTCTAAAAATAACTCCATACATACATAGAGTTACATACATCTGAGAGTTGCATTCTATCTACTGAAAAAAGAATCGTCAACATCGGGCTGTACAGAAAGTTATGATTTATCTAACAAAAAATACACACGTCGTCGAATATCCGAAGAATAGGGTCAAGATCATACAAAGGAGTACATCACTATGATAATATAATAGCGCATGATTCACTGGTGCTAAAACTTCTATCGCTTACATTAGTAACTAGATCACTATTTCCTCAAATTTTTTGTCTCCGTTTAACATGATAGTGCAGTTCGCGTCTAATAAATAAATAACTTTACTCGAAATGTATAATCAATGATGAAATTCATTAGATCAAAAGCAAAACAAGTCTTTTGTATGCAATAGGTTATAACAATACAACAGAAGCAAATGTATTTAAGGTTATCACCAACTTTCGATAATCATAAATATAAATGTCATGTGATAAAGGTCATGTATAATACACCGTTGCAATCAGGACGTTTTATTTTAGTGCTAAAAAAATTGGTCACCGAGTATCAGATTTTGTATGTACCTAATGTACCGGGTAGCCGATACATTTGAAAAATTAGCCTAACATCAAAGCCACAGCTGTGACTGCGACGCGGATGCACCTGTAGCATCTGTGGTATCTCTACGCCAAGGTTATTAAGAAATATATGTGCTTATGCGCTGAAATCTCACATAAAAAATCCCATGTATGAGTGCAGTGGCGATAGCACTTCCTATTCTAATCTACTAAGCGTTGTAATACAATACCGTTTTAAAACATCTAAATAGAAACTGTTTTACGCTTACTATCAACAGTTTTACGTATTACGCTCTGTTTATTTTGATGTTTTTTCTATAATGCTCTAAAAATCTCTACAAAGACTTTTACCAGCTAGCAGTTCTCGTGTTTCTAGCTTAATTATATAACACAGTTTACAGCCATGAACAGCAGAAGCATATTCTTTTATGTTTTATTTTTAATTAGTGGAGCAACGAATTATTCTTTTTAAAACGAATACTGCAAATACGAATAATAATTACTCATTGTAATATTCGAGATTGTTACAAAATACTTATTGTTATCTCATGTACATAATCCAATCTAATA
>NJDD01000434.1:98364-109493 GCA_002245505.1 Calephelis nemesis
ATAAGAACCTTCTTTTGATAATAAGTAACACCACAAAAAAAATTAGCCAAATTGTTTAGTTCTCCGGAAGTTATGCGCTTAGCAAACCATTTAACGATTCATTTTTATATCATAAATATTACAATTTTAAAATTTACAATTCCAATTTAAAAAAAACTACTTTTCAATAAAAGTTTAAATCTTAATTTTGTCTTTAGCCACCTACAAATGCTACCAAAAGCAACCCTCTTATATCAATTAAACTTGGTTCTATTGTATACTTTGTGTTGACAGAATAATTTATTTTCCAGGCGAGCATTTTATTTTCAGAGACAAAAAATAGTCTCATTTAATTTGCAACGCTGGTTATACATCTAAACTGTAGCCTGTGATTTATTACGTTTTTACTGTTGAAAAATATTATATTTTAACAGCAATGTACATTCCAGAAAACACACTCTACCTTTTGTTTTTTCAACCAACTTTAAAGAAATGAAGATATGGTAAACATATTTTACACGCTTTATATGGTATGTATTAGATTGGGTTGAAGCTAAAAGTAAAGTGTTTTCACGCCCATATCTCCGAAGAGGTAGGCAGAGACACAGCCAGGGCACCACGACTAACTAACATGTGCTCGGTTGGCGATAGGCTTGCCACCTATCACATTGAGGGACTTAGTGTCTTCGGCTAGTCGTGGGTGCCCTGGTTGTGCCTCTGCCTACCTCTTCGGGGATATGGGCGTGAAGATACTTTTTTTTTGGATAAATTTGAAACTTTGTACACGCGTGAAGGACCGATGACAATACAATAATTAGATATAGTTTTCCATCATCTTTGTTAGAACGATCAGGATTTATAAATACAAGGTTCGGGAAGAATACGATATAGTACGAGTATATATTACTGACTGACAAATTTTACTAAAATCAATAATAACTAACTTAACACGAAATTCAATTTGACCGCCTCGTTGGTCGAGTGGCTAGCGTGCTCGCCTAACTGCATCGACGAATCGCGAGGCTCGGGTTCGATTTCCGACGGGGGCAGGCATTTGTGTGATGAACATTTAGATGTCTGCATTTCCGGGTCTGGGTGTTTATTAATTGTATTCTGGTATTTATCTAAGTATATCTATGTAATATTATCGTTGACTAACACCCATAACACAAGCATATAATTTGCTTACTTTGGGGTTCGATTTAATTTGTGTGACTTGTCCAGAGATATTTATTTATTTTATTTTGTATTTAAATTATTACGGAATAACTACGTCTATCTTTTCTCCCGATAAAAGAAAGTAACACTTTGTTACCCTTTAAAAATAAATCTCATAAAACATTTCCATATGTCAGCTCGAAATAGGAACTTCATCTTTTCCTGTATTTCGTAACACACATGATTAATAGTAATAGGTTATTTCGGTCAAAACAGGACAGTCTGAACTAATAGGCGATTAAAATTCTTCAGTTCGGGATTAATAGGTTGTTTCCTGAAGTTTGACTTATTCATCTGGTGATATAATTAACTATTGCTCAGTAATTTACTTGAATTTACTGATTTTTTATATATAGCTAGTAAAATATATATATAGCTAGTAAGCTATATATATATTTTTATACTAGCTAGTTCGTCCTCGTGAATTTAAAACTTTTTTTATATATTTTTTTATTATGATATTGGAAGCAAATAATTCCCAAATAAATGTTATTAACATCCTAGCAGTTTTTGAGTTTGAAACGAATTAGTTTTTTTATGTTATAGGAAGGCAAACAAGCAGGCGGATTTCCTGATGGTACAAAATTCAAGCCGCCTAGAGACACCAAAGATGTTAGGTCAGGATGTTATGCCTCGAGCAAAAGTAAGTTTACCGGCTACCTTACCCTCCGGACCGGAACACGTCATGACGTTATGGCGGCAGGAATAGGTAAGGCGGTGGTACCAATCCGGGCGAGTCGCTGCGAAACTCTACCACCTAGTCAGATGTCACGGTGTTAGCGACGATAAGCCTATGCTCGCCTTTTACGAGCTGCCTGGCAAGAAAGGCAGATGGTCTGTTCTGCAAAGGAGCCCGGACCAACACGCGGGGATGAATGAAAGGGGAAGTATGTCTCAGATTCATGATAATCTAAAAAGAACCATCGAAATCGCTACACATAACAAGATCAATATTGACTCATTGAAAACGTCCTCCTTCTTGAATTCAAATAAAAAGAAAATGCCCGTGTTGGTCCGGGCTCCTTTGTAGAATAGACCATCTGCCTTCCTTGCCAGGCAGCTTGTAAAAGGCGAGCATAAGCTCACCGTCACTAACACCGTGACATCTGACTTGGTGGTAGAGTTTAGCAGCGACTCGCCCGGATTGGTACCTTACCTACTCCTGCCGCCATAACTTCATGAGGCGTTCCGGTTCAGAGGGTAAGGCAGCTATTAAACTTAATTTTGCTCGAGGCCTAACATCCTGAACTCAGGTTGGCAACGCACCATTGGTGTTTCTAGGCGGCGTGAATTTCTTAACATCAGGAAATCCGCCTGTTTGTTGGCCTTCCAATATCATAAAGAAAAGACTAAATACAATATACTTTATAATACACTTATATTAAACATTCCACACGTGTTAAAAGGTGCTATCTTTTTAACCTCATTACATATTAAACAGGTAAAGCAAGCGAAAATAAGTTGATTCGTAATAACAAAGACTTCAATGACTCGTGAACGTTTGATAGAATAAATTATGATAAGTCACAGCTATTGTTTTATTAATTCTAGAACAATTATTAGCTCCTAATTAGATTAGTGGAGTGAAATCGTAAAAAAAATGTGAATACAAAAATGTATGTCCCAACGAATCAATAATAATTGATATATATTTTTTATTGAATCAGGCGTTATTTTGCCTTATTTTACATATTATGTTATAACAATTGATAATATTCAACGTTCACACTTGTTAATCTTATTTAAATATAAGTAAAAATAAAAGAAAACAAAGTACAGTAGTACTATTTCAATTATGCGCTTCGGCTATATTCGTCAAGCTTCGGAAATCCGAATGTATTTTAAATATATCTATATATTACATAATTAATCATTTCGTTTCAATATAGATTAGGTCAGCCAATTTAAAAATCTTTATATAGATATATAATTCTTCTGTGAGTGTGTATGTCACTGAACTCCTTCTAGACGGCTGGACCGATGTCGATGAAACGTTTTGTATGTATTCTAGGGAATTCGAGAATGGTTCAGATTCAAAATTTGGTCCACTGGAAAATATTTTTTTCAATTATATTTTTAATAATAAGTAGTTGTTGGTTTTAGAATGTTTCACATCGGATCCGACAGACTGCGCTACTGTCTAAGCATTAATGTCAAGCGATACGAAGTTTGCTGGGTCAGCTAGTAAAAGTATAAAGTGTAAAGCCAAAGCGCATAATTTAAATAGTAGTACTGTAATGGTGTTTGGAAGAAACGTAGCCAGAGCGGATGTAAGAGTTTTAGTTGATGATGTAATGCTGGAACAAGTGAATGAAATTGTATATCTTGGTTGTGCTTTTAGCAGGGATGGAATGTACATCGCGGATGTGGAAAGGAGAGTGTGTTCGGGGAATTGTTCTACATAGCGATTTCAAACTTCAAAGTTTTTTTTTTATAACATTGGAAGGCAAACAAGCAGACGGATTTCCTGATGTTAAGAAATTCCCGCCGCCTAGGGACACCAAAGGTGGTAATGGTGCGTTGCCCACCAAAGGCCAGGATGTTAGGCCTCGAGCAAAAGTGAGTTAACCGGCTACCATACCCTCCGAAACCGGAACACGTCATGACGTTATGGCGGCAGGAATAGTAAGGCGGTGGTACCAATCCGGGCGAGACGCTGCGAAACTCTACCACCTAGTCAATGTCACGGTGTTAGTGACAGCAAGCCTATGCTCGCTTTTTACGAGCTGCCTGGCACAGGAAGGCAGATGGTCTATTCTACAAAGGAGCCCAGACCAACACGGGGAAAAGTGAGGTTTTGAGTTAAAGCGCTAGACTCGCTTTGCATAATTCTGTGCTTATTTTATTTATTCATAAGATTAAACATAAAACATTTAATACTTTAAACCTATGAGAGTTAAGAAGCGATGATCATTTTTGCGTATGGAGATAGTGAAAAGGCTGGACTCGTTAGGCTACTTTTTAACTTGGTATCTAAAAGTGTCCTGTCGGCTTTGAAAAACAATTTTAAAAGAAGCGGTATAAGTCTTTAATAACATTGGACAGAAAAAAATGTAATTAAATTTTAAGAAACGAAGGAGAAATATTATGACATTTTTATGTGGAGATAGAAAAACGGTTGGAGAGTGACATAGGTCATTTCTTATCCCGATATCTAAACGGGAAAGTTAAGTAATTTGAATACACGGGCGAAGTCGCGGGATATATCTAGTAGTAGGTATAACTTTGATAACGACATTTTTAAATAATATAAATTTACTTGTTTTTATAATCTGTCATTTTAATTTTAAACGTTTACACATCTCGAACCCCATTAATATTAATAACTGTATACATAATTTTAATTAAATTACAATTTAAAATTAACATGTTTAACCACTAATCGATTAAACAATTAGTTTTACATATCTCGGAACCCAAAAAATTAATTGTGCCTATTAAGTAAGTATCTTCACGCCTGTAACCACGAAAAATAGGCAAAGGCATAACCCACGGTTAGAAACTTTGTCCAACGATGTGATAGGTAGTTGTTTTATTAGAGACTAGCGGCCCACCCCGGCTTCGCACGGTTATGAAATATACATATAAACCTTCCTCTTCAATCAATTTATCTATTAAAAAAACCGCATCAAAATCCGTTGCGTAGTTTAAGCATACAAAGAGACATAGGGACAGAGGAAGCGACTTTGTTTTAAACTATGCAGTAATTAAAAAAAACACATTTTGAGTTGTCGGACCCGAAAATACCGTACCCGTACTAGGACCTCATCAAGTCAACATCGTACCACTAGACCAAAAAGACGGTAGTTGTATGTACCTGTTAATTTCCTTTTCATTACATCAATGAACCTACAATACTAAAATTAAATCTGTAATTTTTTATGATATTGAAAGGCAACCAAGCAGACGGATTTCCTGGTGGTAAGAAATTCACGTTGCCTAGAGACACCAAAGGTGGTAATGGTGCGTTGCCAACCTGAAGCCGGGATTTCAGACCTCGAGCAAAAGTAAGTTTGCCGGCTACTTTATTATTGCTAATTATCTAATTATTGCTACGTATTAAAATTTTTGTACATATCTATCTTTTCACTTTTCACGTAAAATTACTAAGCAGATTTATACCAAATTTTATGTAGGGTCTTATACCTCGGGTCAATAATAAGAATACCGTTTACTACAGCATAATCTTTCGTTTCCATCTTCCACGAAAAGTAACTTCAACGCGTATACCAAATTACGGGTTTAAAATGAGAACTTTGAAACATTTCATATTATAAAATCACATAAATTTGAGCGACCGAAAATTAAAAGATGCCATTACCTAAGCGGAGGTGGCATGAAAAAAAGGCGCTTAGGAATGTCTGATTAAAACGCGTACCGAAATCCCAGAGTAGGTCGTGTGGTTAGATTAGATTTGGTCAATTTTATTTTTCTGTTTTTCTAACATTTAAAGACGTCGACACGTAATAGCGAAGCGATAATATATAACGAGCTCTTTTTATTTTATACAGATTATGATAAATCCGTAGATTTGATACAGACAGCTTTATTTTGCTACTTTTTATACGATAAAGACGTTAAACAATATAAGTGAAGCGATAATATATTAAGTGTTTCTTTTAATATTATGCATCAAAATTTTCACATAAGAGTATTTTTTGCAAAAATACTTGCTGCTTTAATATTTTAAAAGCAATAGCATTATTTTTGTCCTTCTTTCCTGTCAAAACTACTGAATACATTTTTAGTACCTTAGGGTTAACCTTAGTTACTATAACAGTAACAAAACTACATCTGTACATCTAATATTTTCAAAAACAATTACTTATTGCCATGTATAAAAGTTACCTTTTATTTTGTCTCTTCGTGTGTTTGCTGCTCACGCCAAACTAACTAAACACATTTTTACCGAATTTCGTGCTATAGTAGCCTACAATCCGGGTCAACATTTATACTTCTTACTACGGGAAATTCCTATCAACAGCCACGAAAAGTCACTTACTTAAAACGGTAAGTATAAAATCGTTGGAAACAAATAATTCACAATATATTCTATTTAAACTGTTATAAGTATATCTTACTTCCTACTAATATTATAAATGCGAAAGTTTGTCGGTATGTGTGTATGTTTGTTACTCTTTCACGCTTGAATGGCAGAACGGATTTGGCTGAAATTTGGAACACAGATAGATTATGACATGGATTAACATATAGGCTAATTTTAATCCCGATCGCATAACGGGATCCTGCGCAAACGCGGGTGAAGCAGTTAGTAAGTTTATATGCTTATGTAGTGCATAAAGTACAGTGTATACCTTTCGGTGTTTTGTCTTGTATAGCTTTCGTTTCGCCTCTATCTTTTCATGTGCAGAGGCCCTAATGCAAGTCTGTGTTCTACGGTTTTTTGGCACGAACGTGTCAGGTGAATAATGCTCGGTTGGTCTCAACTCTCTATAGTTTGTTGCGCAGTGCTGTTTGTTAGTAGCTGCCTGGAATTTAAAAGCGTGTCCAAAATTTTATACACTGTTTTGCTTTCAAACTACGTTTTTACCTTTAAACCAAAAAGACAACTTGATACTGAAAAAATCAAGGTACAAAATATGTTCTGGATAGTTTTATAAAAGTACTAACTTTTGACCGCTGCTTTGGTCATTAAAAAGTATCATACTCGTATTACGTTACTTTTGATACCTCCAAGAATAACTATACAAACTTTCATGATAAGTGGATTAACAGTTTTCGCGTGAAAGCATATAACAAAGAAACTTAAATATTACTATATAAAAATAATCTTCACGCCCATATCCCTGAAGATGTATGCAGAGGCACAACCAGGATATCCACGACTAGTCGAAGACACTAAGTCCCACAATGTGATAGGAGGCAAGCCTATCGCCAACCGGGCACATATCCAATTCCCGGCAACGTAACTTTTTATTAGAAAATGGCAAATACTTACATATTTTCTAGTTTTTTTTAAAAACCCTGGGTTCGAACCCGAGACCTCAAGAATCAATGTCTGACGCCAGACCGCTAGAGCACAGAGGCGATGATATGTACAAATATTGCAATATTATTAATAGAGATTTGTAAAAAACGGCGTTATTTTCTTAAACATTCTCAATTCGGGGATTGGAATATTATGAATTCTAGAAAACTATATAATATAGTGATCACAAATGGTAGAAAATCTTGCGTTTAAAAAACCAATACATTATTACGTCCAGAATTAAACAAGGAACACACATTGCAGCACGAGCATATGAGATGGTGGTACCAACCCGGGCCAATCATAAAAGAACTACCATCCAGTCATGGTCATGGTGTTAGTGAAAAATATACCGCCACTGGACGCTTACTAGCTACCTGACAGACAGGCAAAAGCGCTATGTTCTCTATGCGAGCCAAGGGCTGCTGAATCACTAGTTTACCCAAACTTTAAATCAGATATCTCAATAGTTTTTCTAGTCATAAATCTTTTCGGATACTTTAGCTGAATGAAATCGCTACACTAGGTATAGTACTTAGTTGAATCGAGCTTACTATACACGAAATAGTCTAAGAGCTGACTACAAAAAGTGTTAAGATTAACAAACTAATAACTATGCTGATAACGTATATAATATTTTAATTGCTTCGGGCTTTTATGACTATTTTTTAACTATGTTTCTTCCTACTATTCCTTTATATTACAACTTTTTCGACTCATTTCTAGAATTTGTAAAACGATTTATTTAAAATTATGTAATATACTCGTATATAAAACAAGTTAAGTTTTTCTCTTTTTTTAAAAATACTATAAAGCTTCAATTAAGTTGAGTGGTTTATTAACAACTAGATGCTGCACGAAGCACCTCCAATCAGCTACTCCTGCCTACTCTAGTTATTTAGCTCAACCGCGTATTCTCGTTGTTATTCTTCAGCTTTCTATCTCAACACACATCATACCATAACATCGTAACCATAAGTAAATACATATATATATATCTTCACGTCAAGACTTTTGGCGTTAGGAAGAGAGTATGAATATGGAAGAGAATGTCACGTTTCCTACAGATCGGACTAGATTCTTCCATTTTCTTTACTTTTTCATACAAATATGTCGGTTTCAAAGACTTTTGACACCCCTTTTGAATAATATACAAGCGACTTGGTCGTAAAATATCAACCTAAAGGTCTTCCCGGGTGGCTACAACCAACCACATTTGTAATGTATTATTATAATGACAATAATTGTAGAACAGTCGCCTCTGTGGTCTAGTGGTTCAGTTGTCGGACTTAACTGCGTGAGGTCCCGGGTTCGATTTCCGGATCGGGCAACTAAAAGAAAATGGGTTTTTCCTATTTTCTAATATTAAAAAAAAACATTGATCGGGACTGGACATGTGCCCGGTTGGCATTAGGCTTGCCACCTATCACATTGTGGGACTTAGTGTCTTCGGCTAGTCGTGGGTGCCCTGGTTGTGGCTCTGCCTACCTCTTCAAGGATATGGGCGTGAATATACTTACTTTTATAGTAGAATAGGCGATACCATTTAAATAACAAAGATAGATAAATTGTATTTAAAATTTTGGTGTCACCTCTTCGTCTAATACTGCCCATGTCTGCATTAGAGTGTATGCTATTAAAACCACATGTGTGCGACATCACTTCGCTTCTCCGCGGTCGCTCCCTAAACTACCATTATAAAACACAGTTGGGACTTTATTTATTACGACTGTTCTCATACCGTGTTTTTAATCACAAAATAAATTTTAATTTATTGGTGAAAGATAGAGATAATAGGATACCTTTTTAGAACACAAATAATGAGCTTCACTTGTGTATATTTGTAATATTTTCCAAATGGGTGCGAAGGGTGCTAGGTGTAATCGATGCTATTGGTGATAAATGTTCTTCAAGAAACTAGATCGCTTCAGTGGTCTAGCGGTTGGGTACGTTAGGACTTATTATTCTGTGGTTGGGTGTTATACGACGTGAGGCATTAACTTCACTTCCCGGATCGGACAATCCAAAAGTGAGTTTTCAAATTTTCTGAGAACAACGTTATTAGGGGTTGGATAATTACGCGGTTTTTTATGACATTAGTTGTTTGCCTTAAACAAGCAGACGGATTTCCTAATGGTGAGAAATTCCCGCCGCTTAGTGGCCATATTATTGTAGCACTTGGTATTTTGGCTAGTTATGAGTGGCGTCTGTCTACTGCTTCTGGGATATGGGCGTGAAGACAGTTTTATTGAACGAGATCCAATATGTGCCATGACATTTTAAAACGTGTCACACTCAAGATTAAATATTTTGAAATATACTCTCTAGTTTTATAAGTACCCGTTTATCATTACTATTATTAGGAATATTTTTACAAATGATACCGCGTAGAGTTTTGGCGTCATCGAAAAAAAATATCACATATTTTTTTTTTCATAACTATTGAATTTCATGTATCTACATATTGAGTAAAATTTTGATAAATCAGGTACGCAAATTTTAACTTTTCTAATGGGCAACGGCAGATGCTAAAGCCCATACCTAAATCTTAAAAAAAACAATACCGAAATCGTTCAGTGAAAACCAAAAAGCATAAAGATGTATCGTGATAACAAGTATCAATAATTTCCATAAATATTACAGTAATACTATTTTAATTATGCGCTTCGGCTATATTCGTCAAGCTTTGGAAATCCGAATGTATTTTAAAGATATCTATATTGAGTTGTTATTACATAATTAATCATTTCGCTTAAATTTAGATTAGGTCAAGTTAAAAATAAAAGTACAAAGTGTAAAAAGAGTTAAAAGTGTAAAGCCGCATAATTTAAATAGTAGTACTGTACTTAACTACTATGAATGTGCTATCTTTTTACACTACAATAGTGAAAAAGACGGCTGACATGTGCACTTTTCTCTCGAGGGATCGTCGCTTCCATAGCTCAATGTCAACACGTTGTCACTCCCCTACTTTGACAATGGAAAGATATGGGCTAAACTGGATACGTCGCATTTATTTTTCCCTTATTTTTGTAAACTTAGTTGAATTCAAAGGAGTTTTACCATTTAATTTTAACAAAAACTGTATCCAGTATGAAAATATGAACATTGTCTCTCGGTGTTGCTACATATACAAATTCGGACATCTACATTATCTGATTTAAACATATAATAAATCTTTGAAAGAGTTCTAAATTAAATATTTAAAAAAAGTCAAAACTATTGAAATTAGTCAATTAAACACTAGGTTTAAGTACCTTCAAAAAAAATACAGACAGATAAAAAATCTATTAATAGAATATAATAATATATTATTTTCGTCTCTGTGGTTTAGCAGTCCGGTGAGTTAGGATTTAACTCCTTGAGGTTTCGGGTTCAAACCCCGGGTCGGGCAACTAAAAGAAAATATGTTTTAAATTTTCTAGTAATTTCCAATAGTTTTCCGGGATTAGATAAGTGCCCAATTGGCAGCAGGTTGACCACCTATCACGATGTGAGAATAAGTACTTTCGACTAATTATGGGTGCCTCCGCATACCTCTACCAATATTCCCGCGTGAAGACATTCTAGTGGAATTAAAAGTGAAGAGGTTGCTTCTAAAAATGAGTATATATCTCTCTGTATATTTACTATTTTAAATCGTTAACGCTTGGTAAAACTTCCAAATGTTCATATTTTTAAACGATCTCTCTCCGTCTTTGACAAAAGTGAGCTTTTGTGTCATAATTTTAACCAAAAAAACTTCATTTCAAACGCCGACACGAACCACCATGACCATGTAATAATATTTTGAGTAACATCTCGTTAGAAAGGTTATTCCGCAAGCGTTTCAATTTCTCAAACTGTACATTAGATAAAATGCTATTGCGGGATTCATTAGAAAACATGACAAGTATAATATTTCAACCGATCCAACAAATTGCCCAACTTGTTGCACCGTGCA
>NJDD01000434.1:119789-133358 GCA_002245505.1 Calephelis nemesis
CAGTGGAATAGGTATAACTACAGGTACATTAAATTTCAACAAAATCGTAAAAGCGTGACAGACAAACAGACTTTCGCATATATGTATAATATTGAGTATGGATCTACCTCTATGCACCTAAAAGATTATTTTTAAGTTTAGATTTATATTTTTTACACAATTAAAGAATAAACAATCAAACAGCTTTGATGAACGTAATAAAATGCCATCAAGATGGTAACAAAGCGTTGCCAACATTATGGATGAATAAATTTCTAGAAAAAACAAATTGTACAAATTGAACCAAACCTCAAAGTAAGCAAATTATGTTATTGGTGTAGTGGATATTATTCAATTTTGTAACAATATAAACGAATACATACAAGAACTTAAATAGATGCTTGGATAAAATTAATTAAGATTTAAATTAATTAAATTAATGTAAAAGTAAACACAGAAATATATACATCTAGACGTTATCGCCAGTGTGGTCTAGCAGTCCGGTTGTTGGATTAAACTTCAAGAGGTCCCAGGTTCCATCTCCGGATTTACGATAGGTTTGCCGCCAATCACATTGTGGGACTTAGTGTCTTCGACTAGTCGTGGGTACCTAGATTGCACCTCTGCAAAACTCTTAAAGTCTTATTAATGAAATAGGAGTTAAGTACTCCAAAGTTCAAGGTATCATAGTCTTTAGTACAATGTGAAAAAGACTATGATATCAACTTGATTTTAATCCTACGTTAGTCCATGTTTATAAAACTTACGGTTAGGGTATACGGGTGGAAATGTACTTTTTTTTAATGTTCGTCACTCAAATGCCTGTCCCCCGTCGAGAATCGAGCCCAAGCCTCGCTTATGACCGTTACGCGTGTGCGCTAACCTCTTGGCCATTCTTGGACAGTTGTGTACTCATTTTCAGTCCAACTAGCCAGTTTTATTTACTGCAATTAACGTTTATATTTCATCCAAATGATAATAATTTGCTAACAAGTGAAATATGAGTCGAACGTTTACACAATCATTGAAATCCGTATGTTGCAGGAGATGTATGAAGTAAGTAAATGTAAACAATTTCTAGGGAATCTACAGAATTCCCAAACGGTAGTAGATAAATTAAAAACAGTAAAACTGCAAAAAACTGACTTTGATTTCAAGTGTATCGCCTAGGTATACAACAAGGGAGTATTTTTCTAGAATTCTCTAAAATCCCAAATCCAGACTTACAGTGGAAATAACACGGATTGTATGCCTACCATATATAAAAAAATCTTTTGAAATCGCTTTCAAATCTCTTAAATATAACTTAACACGACTCATATATGGGTCAAAGATATTTACTTTTATCTTGTACATATAAATCCCATATTACGATGTACCTTACTCCTCAGAAACGGCTTTACCGATTTTCACCAAATTTATGTATATGCTTATGCATATTCAGTAGGTCTGAGAGTCGGCTATATATTTTTTATACCCCTAAGTGATAAGGGTGACTCAACCTATTTTTTTAAATGAAATCACGTTTAAAAAAACAACGTCTGCCGGTTCAGCTAGTACATACATAAATATATTTTCGTAAATTGCCTTGAACAGTATGCAGATAATATCGATGAACAAATATCCCTATCCCTATAGACTTAGACCTGCCTACCTAGACCTAGGCAGTTTCCTCCAAACTAATTACTCTTTTCAGATAAACACTCTGATTTTGCACACTCTTGACACTCCTCGGTTAAAACCTAAATGATTTAACGTGGAATGTCAACCTAGGTATTTTCTGGTAGTGTACGTAAAGTCCATTCATATTCGCATTCATTCAATACACTGAATATTAATATGATAGCCCAAAACAAAATATTCTATTCCGGGTTATTTCATCTGTTACTATTTTAAACATTTTCTATAAACTGACTGGAATTTTTGGCATTGACGACCATTTTCTAATCAAGCTAATTTTAAGTTATCGCTATCTCCTTTAAACGAAAGTAGTAGAAAGAGACTTAAACATTTTTAGTGCTATCAGATTACTTTGTACGCGTCATTTCTATAGACGTTTAATCTATTCCTCGAAAAACGATTTTGACATTCGCTACATTAGTTGTGAAAAACGATTGAAAGCCATATTTATAAAAGAAGAAGAAGAAAAAGTATTATATTAAAACCATCACAATTTGAAATGTTTTTTTTTCATTTGAAAAAATAGCATGAGTCTAAATTAAGCTTAGTTTATGTACACCAGAATCACAACCGTTGCCTAGGAGTTGTATATAACTCCTCATTTTCGCACATTTACTGCGGCGTATATATAAAGCTAACCAATAAACGTAAGCTCATAATGTGTTATTTAATATAGGCTATTGCGAACGCACCAACATTGAACGCATGGCTACCGATGATAATGCTGCGATCTACATTTGATACTAGATTAAACGCTTAATAAATACCGGAATACTCAGCTGATTTTTTATCATCATAATATTTAATTTTAAGACATCTACTTCAGTAAATAATAAATTACAATTGGAATGAGATTTTAAAAGCTAAATAAGTAATGTATTTGTTTAAAAAAAGGTGAATAGCGATTATATTATTTTTGGGAACAACTAAATTATAATCATTTAGTGTATGGGGGAAACTTCTAAATTTTATTAGTTTAGTATATTATGATATCCAATGTAAATTAACTAATAATTAACTTACTTAACAAATATACATATGTATTTATTGTTATCTAAGTTATATTTTCCTTTCAACCCATTTTCCTCATTTTACGGCTTATCGACTCAATATTTGACTTACATGTGTGGTCACTTTGGTATTTCAGATGTTTTTAGAACGATAATCATGGTCAAATTCACAATCATTTTATGGTCATCGTGTACACTTTTTTTTAACACAAATTTGCTTACGATCGCTAAATTGGACAAATAACATTTTTTTGTTGTGTGAGATTAATAAAATAAGATACCCTTTTACTTCCCGAACGCTGCCCATCCAAGTTGTATTCAGCGATCGACCTCTTTCTTGAATTTTACTTACAATCGCTAAGTTGAACAAATAACTATTTTTTTGTTATGTGAAAATACTAAAATTAGTATGTAAAGGGGGCGTTTAAAGTTAAAGCCACCTTCAATCTAGCTATAGTTGATCGAAGTAAAATACCCAGCGAATATTTTAACAAAACGACACATGAAAACGAGAAAAGGTAATCTCGGATCACCTTTATTAAACCTCCAAACTATGTTTTATGATGTTAACATTTTTATTGAGGTTTTCAACGACGTGTAAATTACTCATGTTTTACTCCAAGCTATATTACTTATATTTTATAATATTTTTATTTTATATTTTATAATATGAGGTCCAGGGTTCGAATCCCGGGTCGGCCAACAAAAAGAAAATTGGATTTTTCTAATTTTCTAATTACAGAATGTTGGTCGGGATTGGAAATGTGCCCGGTTGGCGATAGGCTTGCCACCTATCACATTGTGGCACTTAGTGTCTGCGGCTAGTCGTGGGTGCGATGGTTGTGCCTCTGCCTACCTCTTCGGGGTATACATACATACATACATATTATAATATTTTCGATTATAACAGTACTGCCAACGTTTTAACGTCATCAATCCTGATGTTTGTGATAAGATTTTGCTAATCGACCTACTCCTCGGTTGCTGATTGAGGCGAAATTTTGCATGCAAGTGTAAATTGTATGACATTTTACAATTATGACATGGAGTTAATGTAAGGGAAAGGCAAGATGGCCAGAAGAACTCCTGAAAGTCGCAATATTACCGTATTTAAGCTTATTTGACAAATCTTGATTGAATTGTATTTGTCAAGTCTATGTGTGTGTCAAGGCGGGAAAAATACCTAATTAAAAAAACACGTCAGAAACTATTTTCTGTTATACAAAATAAAAATTATAGAGTAAGTTTTTACTTATTTTAAATTTTTTATACTCTATTATTATTTTTTTGTTTTGAAGAAAAAAGTTTCGTTTATTTCTATTTCAGGTCAGAATATTTTTTTTAATCTTTGTGAATTTGAAAAGTAGTCTTTGTGATTTTTTAACTCTTGAAAGCAAAGCACGTAAACCGGGCAAGTGTATAAAAATGCAGGAAATGAATTATGTAGGACAAATAACGGTGCTTCCAGTTTCTAATAGATTATAATTTTTAAGTGAAAACTACTTTAGCGGCGTTGCGCACTTTTTTTGGAATAGGTAAAAACTTCTAAACTCGCGTCAGGACACGTGACCTAATCGAAAATTTAGAAAACGGCGCAGGGCGCTTGTTCTTGGCGAATGTTCTTGTTGTCATGTTTGTGTACGATAGCGCAATAAGTAAATATTGTATTCTACCACATAAATGATAGTACTTTCATACTGATAATTTAAGCAATTTGTGCAAAATTATTTCCTAACCATTACAAAATATCCAAAATGCACAAGGTTAACATTCCAGTTTTAACTTCTGCCGGCACAAAAAGTCGTTTTTTTTTAAATTTATGATTGGCCTATTTCTAAAAGTTTGCTAGTAGCCATAGCAATCGTGTATTCGAGTTTCAAATTAGTAGTTTCAATTACAGAATACATTAGTCTAAAACTAGTAAGACAGCTGTATGTACAAAAAAACACTTTAAAATACCATCAATCTGTATATATAAACAGCTGTTACTTAAAAAGTAAAATCACGTTGTAACAATCTAATACCTATATTTATTACGTACTCATAATGGCCTCGATCAACAAAGATACTTTTACCACGATAATAGCCATGGTCCGTAGTCACAGTAATGTTTGCCTACGTAATGGATTCATACCCCACGCCGGAAACAGCGACGCAGATGGTTCATGATTTTTTTAATTGTAGGATGTTTCATAATGTTAAGGTGCCTATTAAATTGTGGAAATCTCATTAATCACTCGTCGAGTTGTCTTGGTCTTTCCCATAGATGGCGCTATTTTTATTTAGGAAAAAAATAAATAAGTCATATTTGCTGAGTTAACGGACGTTAGTGGTAATTTTGTTGCGCACTAACTAATTTTAAGTTATCTTCTTTCAACTAAAGTAACAAAAAGAGACAAAACACTTTTGGTGGTCTCAAATTAGACCGTACAAGTAATTTCTACAGACGTTTAATCTATCACTCGGATAGCGTTGATTAAAAACATCACAATTTGACATATTCGGACTAATTTAACATGTTTAAAACGTTCCATCTCTTTTGCTTTTGTTTCATTTGAAAAAGATAGCATGCATCTAAAATAGGTTTAATTTGTAAATAGCAGAATTACCACCGTTGTCCTGTCCTAACTATGTTAATGTATATTGAGTAATAAGAATCTTCTCATGATAACTAAAATTAGAAACGAACTATTAGACGCGGCTACCAACCGCGACTAGATATCTAGATAAAATAAGTAAGCCGAGCCTTGCATAACTATCGGACGTAAGTCGTGAACGTGACCTCGAGGGTTCGGACCTTTTTTTTTTGAATGACTAATGTGTTGCCAACCTCGCGGTTTTTAGAACTTCACCGGGCTTTGCCACGGACGTCCAAAGATATCTGGCGCGCTGTATGTTTATGTCAGCTCTAAGCGTCCGCGGACTGTATGTGCATTGTGCACACTTGTTAGTCGAGGCTGTAAGCCGCGTGCGTAAGCCGTAGCTAAATGTTTCCAGCTTAACACAATAAAAAATAATAAGCAAAATTGGTTAGTCCGTTTGTGATGAGCAAAGGAAATAGAGATTCGTCTTATATATAAAGATAACAAGGCTTTCATTTAGTACTATAACCTGTAAAAAGAAAACTTTGAGAGATACACAGTTATAAGCACACTGCGCGCACAAATAAGTAATTAATTTAACGTTATTAAAATTCATATGGAGAAGCTGCAGAAATGAAAAATGATATTAAAAGTGGTCGCATTTTAACCACTGGCAGACCAGTCTATGTATATAATTGAAATAAATGATGCTGTTTTGTAACATGAATGTACAGTAACAGAATTTGTACAGTACAACTAATAATTTTAAGTAAATATACTTAACACAATGGCGATTGAATGTTTCCTCTCGAAGTAGAAGATAAATACCTGAAACCAAAGAAAAGAAATATAGAGACACGTTTAATTCACGATTTTAAAAACTTAAAAACAAAAATAATTGAATACTTTAAAATTGCTTTTGGATTTTATAAAAACATATTATGTTTTTCGTTATATATCCAGTTTAAAATTTGAAGTCAGCGAACTTTTTTATTTTATAACACTCATCCACGATACTGATGAATGAGTGTTAAATATTTTATGTTCTGTCATTCTAATGGTGAGTACAAACCTAGGCAATAAAAGCTTACTTAGCTTAGTTCTCTTTTGGTGACCAGCATAAAAAAATAAACAAAACTCTCCGTTTCATTTCGTTAAGCTAGTCTGTACCCAGCATTAAGTAATGTTCACGGCTAAAGGGAAAATGCAAGGATTTTAATACCTATCCCTTATTAAGGAGTTTGCGAATATTTCTACCACCCTAGGGTTTACAGATAAAAAAAAAGATTGTCTGCAATATACGCTTTATTTACTCAGGATCAACCTTTCTTTTATGAAGGAGGTTTAGCTTGGTTAGATTAAGAGAAATTTGCTGATATTTATAATTACAAGAATATGCGGTGAGATTTGTATTTGATATTAACAACGTAAACTTAAACTTGGAGTAATTTAGTTTGTGATTTTAAGAGAGTTTAACGATTACGAACAAAAAAACTTTACTATTCTTCATATTTGTAAGTATCTTCACACCCAAAGAGGTAGGCAGAGGAACAACCAGGACACCCACGACTAGCCGAAGACACTAAGTCCCACAGTGTGATAAGTGGCAAGCCTAACGCCAACCGGGCACATATCCAATCCCGAGTAACATTTTTTTTATTAGAAAACCCAAATTTTCTTTTTGTTGCCCGACCCAGAATCGAACCCGGGACCTCATGCAGTCAAGTTCAACACCTGAACCGCTAGACCACAGAGGCGATGTAAGGATTAGTTTAACCTTGCTACGATTAGGTTGAAATAAAGTTAGAAATGCTAACGTAATGCTGGCAAGATACTATTCGGTTTGGCTAGACCTAAACCAATGCAGATTAGTTCCGCATATATAAACGTCTCCATAAATTGTACGGTAAACGCAAATCTCAGCACGATTTCGTCTGAGCGCATCTAAAATTGTAGTACAGAATCCGACGAATCAACTTCCATCAATCTTTTGCTGAGTAAAATATTTTTTATTAATTAAACTGCACAAAAGCAAAATTTCAATATTATATCGTCTAAAATTAATAATTAAATACATTTTTAGATACTCGGATCGCTATGTGAAAGTTATGCGTACTCTGACATAAAATAACACGTGTAATTGAAAATCTCCTCCGTTATATATTTATGTATAGAATGAACGAAAACGTATTTTTTTGACATTGGTAGGCAAACAAGCAGACGCATTTCCTGATGGTAAGAAATTCACGCCGCCCATAGACACCATAGATGGTAATGGTGGTTGCCAACCTGAAGCCGGGATGTTAGGCCTCGAGCAAAAGCAAGACTTAACCTCCGAACCGAAACACGTCAACGGCAAGTGTTGGCGTTATGGAATCAGGAATAGGTAAAGCAGTGGTACCTAACAATCCAGACAAGTCGCTGCGAAACTCTACCACCTAGTCAGATATCACGGTGTTAGTGATAGCTACTCGGTAGGAAGGCAGATGGTCTGTTCTGCAATGGAGCTCGGATCAACATAAGGTGACATAAGTTAGCAAAGTATCACCTTAAGAATGATAGTTATGACTCCGTTAAACAAAAACCGTTTTTTCACCATTTATTAACTAGTTTGCTGAACAAGATAAATATGTTAAGTAGTTAATTATTCGTGTCTCTACAAAACAATTCCTACCATTGGTTGTAGACGAAAATCTGATTTAATATGTAAACTAAAAGTAACTTCCAATTTGCTTATCGAAGTGATAATTTAAGATGTCACAACTTGAAGCTTACATGATGTAATTTATTTAAAAACACTTGTACTTTCCACAATATATTTTATTATTTATTATTTTTATAATTTAGCCAACACAGTGTTATATAACACAGGGCTATATAACACAGTGTTATATAACACAGTGTTATATAGCCCTGATGATGCTTGTATAGCGAAACCGGTTGGCTAAATTATAAAAATAAAAAATAATAAAATATATTGTGGAAAGTACAAGTGTTTTTAAATAAATTACATCAAGAATGGAATTCCACCAAGCTCCGACGATAAGAAGTATAGAATCTATGAAGCTTACATGTTTTTGATTTATCGTAAATATATCTAGTCAAAGTCTACTACTACAAGGTAAATGGCGAATCTATGTTCCGTAAAAGTAAAAAGCGTTCGGTAAGCACAATTTATTGCCATATTTTATTCCATACGAAAAATATCCAACAAGCAAATTGATCGCTGAAGGATTATTGTCGGATCTTAGACTATAATTATATGTAAAACGGAAACGTATTGAAAATTTTATTTACTTTAAGATTTGTATTTTGAGAGCTCGGTTATTTTTCTTTTTCTATATTTAAAAGGTAAGTTAAGGGTTTTAATAAATTGACGTCTAGGTTTGTATGTATATTGTGTTTGCATATTTTATCTGGAGATTTAAAAAGCTGCTATAGATGTATATGCTAAAATATGTTAAAGAACAAAGCAACTATAATACAGGATATAAAATTATGTTGTATCCAAACAGATTCAGAGATTAAACCGGGAAATTGAGCAAAATAGATTTTATCTGCAAGTTTAACAATAAAATACTCTTCCTACAAACGATATTACGAGCAAACAGTAATGTACTTCATCCGAGCGTAATATCAAAGTTTCTACTTGTATTTTTTTTATTTAACCTACCTTGCATAAACTTGAAAATATTATCGTTATAGGTAAGTTTTCTTTTGTTTACACAATTTATTCTTTAGTTTTTTATTATTACTATATTTATTTATTGTATTACTTCTGCATTGAATTATTTTAACCGACACTAAAAAAAGGAATTTAGCAAATATTTATTTGATTTTATTTTCGGTATTGCACTATAATTTGTGATTGGATTTGAAGACTTAATGGAACATCATGAGAATCACCATCCATTAAAACTTTTTTGTTTGTTTTTGATTTATCTATACAAAAAGCATCTTAAAGCCCATATATCCGAATTATCCCAAAGGACGTGAAGTCGGAATTTGTAGCAGTGTTCCCAACTCTCAGACTTTTTCTCCCCAATGCTGATATAAAAACCCCTAAAATTCCCGTAATCTCTTGGAAATTCCCCTAGACAAATATTATAATTATTATTGAATATAATCATTAATAAAAAATAAATAATTACTTGATAAAGAAACATAATTTAATTTTTAAGTTAGTTTAGCTTTAGCGGTGACACAACAAAATCGGCACCACTATAGTAATATTTATTTCTTTTTTAAACACATTTTTAGTAACGAGCATTCATACCAGATATCACTAAACCTCTGCGTTAAAAAAATAAGATGATTGGCTTTATTGGTTCAATCAACGCCTTGTATATTTTTTCTAATAAATAAAAAAAATCGAATTAAAAAAAATCCCTACTAATACCCCTAAAAATATTTCCCCCCTAAAAAAAAACCCATTCCAATTTTTTATCCCCTAAATCTGGGGAAAAAAACCCCTAAGTTGGGAACCGTGATTTGTAGCTTCAACTGCGTTAAAATTATTTAATAAACTTCCTGGTTCATCATCATCATCCCAGTTGTTCCTCAAATCTGGATCTAGCGTCTGCTTTTCTTCTTTTACTTCATCACTCTGTCTTCGACATTATTTTACAAAGTCAAATGGCATACATTTCATGTTAGAAATAATTTTTTTCTGTCCTTTCAACCATTCTAATTCCACCGTTATTTGTTACCGTCCTAATAAAATTTGACCGTCTTCAAAAAGGTTTTTCAAAAGGGTTTTCAATTCCAAGATTTTTTTTGTTTTTTAATGTGAGTGGTCAGTGAACAAGCACACGACTCTCCAAACGACTCCTAAGACATTATAGATGTTACAGGTGCGTCGCTGTCCTGAGGCTAGGATGTTAGACATACATGAAGGTTAGATTTTTCTGCCAATGAGGAACAGATTTTAATAATGGATTTTGGGAAAGTAGGTCATGATTTTGGGGTGATCACATATACATTTTTTCACCTATATGGATTTTAATTTACATATAATAATTCATAAAATTAATTTCATAATAGATTTACCAACACACGTTCAAATTAATATGCAATCACTTCGAAATTATAAGTTAACTTTCTAAAAAAGTTCAATAAATAAATTTTCCAAATTTCTATTTAAAGAATAGCTCAAGATCGGATACGTGTCTAGTTGGCGAAAGGCTTGCCACCTATCACATTGTGGGTTAGTAGTGTCTTCGTCTAGCAGTGGATGCCCTTTTAGAACCTCTGCTTGCCTCTGATATCCCCAATATGTGTGTAACGATACTTTTTTATATAAAATTATAAATTCGTGACGTAATAACAAATAACAAACTAAATATATGTTATAATAAAAAGAAACATACCATGCAACAAATAAATTACCTATGTTATTATGTTACTTCTGGAAAAAGATCTAACATCGTTTTTAACCCTTTAATTCAATCTCCAACCCATTTAAAGAAATATTTAAAAAAGCGCTCCAGTCACTTGTTAAAATCAGACTTATTCAGACAACAGACTATATTTACATAAATTTGCATCGACGTTTAAAGTAAAACGCTCAAGAGTTATTCGTTTTAAATTAAAAATACAACAAAGAACAATTTTAATAATTATATGGTGAAGTGAGGAAACCATATTGCTTCATAGATGCAGCCAGGCATGTCCAATCGCCCTAACACTTACCTTCCGTTGTAGAGCTCATGTTAGACCTTATGATGCCAATTCTGCTGAAAAAATGTTTGACGAAAGTAAATAATTTATTTTTTTAAATATAAAAGGCAAAGGTGACTAGGCTGGTTGAACAGTGCACAGCTTAAGATAAAATTGAGTTTTGGCGCCATCGTGATGCAGATGGTTATAATTTTTTCATAATTATTTAATTTCATGTGAAATTGAGTGAAATTAGTCAACTTTGGTGGCATTTTGTACAATTTTGTTCAGTGAATGTGCATAATGAAATAATCGTGAAGAAATTAGTGTATCGTATATTTCCTCGCTGCTGCCAAATCTCACTAGATGAACTTGAGTAACGAAGCCACCGCTTTACTCAAGACCCTGACATGACTTTGTATAAAGTGACTGTTAATATGCCCTAATTAATACGGAAGACATGGCAGCATGGCCTAAAATAGCCTTAGCCGGCCCCAGAGAGGGGGGCAAATTACCTAATAAAAAATTAAGATAAAATTGAAACTTTGCAAACAGATGGTTAAAGGGGGATTGGGGAATGTAAGTTTTTGTGAAAGTCAATCAATTTTCAAATAAGTAAACGAAATTTGACAGTCTATTACTAAAAGGACATAGAAGGATAGACAAAGATATAAATCTTTTCTCTTTACAATACTAATATGTATAGATATGAGGTAACGGGGAAGCAGGCGGGTCTCCTAATGATAACAAACAATCTTTTTACACCATGGACCTAGATCGCTCATATCAAAAAATCTATACTATACATATATTAAACTTAATAATATTATAAAGCTGAAGAGTTTGTTTGTTTGAACGCGCTAATCTCAGGAACTGCTGGTCCGATTTGAAAAATTTTTCCAGTGTTAGAAAGTTCATTAATCGAGGATGTATAGTCACGCTAAGACCAATAGCAGCTGAGCACCAACAAAAAATGTTTCAAAATCGTAGGCTACTTTTTATCTAAAAATTTCAACGGGTAACGTTGAAAATATTAAATAAATAGACTACTCGGGCGAAGCCGCGTTGAACAGCTAGTTCAAATATAAATTTATAGAACTTTACATTCAACGCGATAAACCTTTTCAAACCTACTTTTATTGTGTTCTGCATTTCGAACACTTTGAATTCCGGGGCTAAAATCTCTGTACCTTCTTTTATTACGAATAAAGTGAATCAAAATGTGAGCAACGTAAAACGTATATCGAGTAAGCTTTGGTAGGCGCGGGGAAGGAGTCATCTGGGGAAATTGGATCTGGAGGGATTTAGAAACGCCTTACACAAATGCCCGGATTTTGGTCGCTTGCTTTGTCGTGTAAAATATTCAGTTTCTTAAACAACGTAAGGGACTGGAATAGAAAAGTATACAGTCTCTGTATCTCTGAACAAAGTCTTATACAAATCACGGTTGTGGCTTTACGCCAATATTTTCATAAAAAAGCATTGTTGTAATTTATAAAACCGACTTCGATGTTACTAATTCTATCTAAGTACCTATCTACAAGAAAGGCGACCAAATGCGAGTCGGACTTGACCATAAAGAGTTTTTGGGAAGATCTCATTCAAACCAATTTTCGGTGAAAGTTTACATGCTAAATTCTATACTTCTTATCGTCGGAGCTTCGTGGAATTCCATTCTTGATGTAATTTATTTAAAAACACTTGTACTTTCCACAATATATTTTATTATTTTTTATTTTTATAATTTAGCCAACCGGTTTCGCTATACAAGCATCATCAGGGCTATATAACAAGTTGTTATAAAAATAAAAAATAATAAAATATATTGTGGAAAGTACAAGTGTTTTTAAATAAATTACATCATTTACATGCTAATGTTGATGCATACACTAATATAATAAACGGGAAAGTCTGTCTGTCTGTATAATGCTTCCTCACCGCTAAACCGCTGAACTGATTTAGATAAAATTTGATATGCAAATAGCTAAAGACCCGGTTCACATAAGCAATTTTTTTTCAAAAATCGATTCCCGAAGGATTATAATAAGGGATGAAAGTTTGTAAGGCCTCCTAACTAAGATCGCAACTATTCCACGCTGACGAAGATAAAGCTAGTAGTTGTAGGAATTTAATAAATCATAAATTATTAAGTTACTATGTCACTAATTTACTTTTAAGTATCTTCACGGCGATATCCCCGAAGAGGTAGGCAGAGGCACAACCAGGACACCCACGACTAGCCGAAGATACTAAGTCCCATAGTTTACTTTTATTTGTATTTTTATCTATCCTAGGTCTACTACTAATAGCACTAAGATATCTCTTGTAAAAGATAAGCTCACCTTCTTCACTGTATATTTTGTTTGTGTTTTCTTACTGTTGTTTTATCTCATCTACCATTAAGTCTTTAAACAACATTGAGATAGGACAGTAATAGGGAATGTGTCCCATCATGCAAAAGTATCATTTTCTTATTTTTTAAGTTTAAGGGGGGTAAGACCTATCCGTAGATACTCTACAAGTAGGGGACCCACAAATTTAAGTTTTTATTTTTTTATTTTTGTGAGAAAATCCTAATGCACTTCACAGAAAACGAATTACCAAGTCCAATTATCAGACAGACATGAGGGTTCCGTTTAAATTTGCGTTTGACTACAGAA
>NJDD01000434.1:133936-153771 GCA_002245505.1 Calephelis nemesis
TTTACATATATTATAATTTTTTAACAATAATTTGTTTTTTTTAATTTTCTCCAGTGATTTTTTAATGATTTTATTAAGTTTGATATATTTTTTCAATTTATTTCTATTATTGAAAACAGGTTTTTTTGAAATTTGTGTAATGCTATCGTCACAGGTTAAATCTATGGTTACTAACGGAGGTGATTTACAATTACTCTGTGATTTAAGAGAAATGGATGATTGTTTATCGATCAGTTCCTCAAACAGAGATTGTGTCTGCGCTATCTTGATTTCCTGACCGATACACTCAAAGCCTTCAATTGTCTGCTGGGCTTGACTCAGTCTATGTTCCAGTTCAACGTTGCGTTTTTCTATTAACAGATTAATAAACTCAACTACTCATTCTATTAACAGATCAAGACTTGGGTTTGGGCCACCTGGAAACTACGCTGTTTTAATAAAAAAATAACTTTTTCTTCAAAAATAGCTAATAATGCATAAAAATGTAGCTCAAAAACCCCTAGTCGAACAATGATAAAACTTAAATAGAACCACCTTGGAATACTATAACTTACATACATACATACAAATATCATTTCACGCCAAGTCCCTTACGGGGTAGGCAGAGAGTATATATGCCTACTATAACTTTATACTACTATATATTCGTCACGGGACTTGAATCCTCAGTAGCTCAATTGGTTAGAGCATTTGTCGGCTTGAGACGAAAGGTTACAGGTTCCTGTCTGGGGCGAAATTTTTTCCTTCTTTAAAATTTATAGAATACTATATTATACCTACCTACCTACCAATATACTACACCTTTTTCAAAAATAACCAACAAGATCAGTTAACAATGGCCAAACGGTCATACAAAAAACTTACATTCGATTTGATACTTTTTGAGAAAATTGTGAAACGAAAATAAATCGCAATTACACATCAGGAGTTTTAGAGTTTTGGCGCCATTAAGGGAAAAGATGGATGGAAGGATGGAAGTTTTTTCATAATGATTGAATTTCGAGTTTATAATGAGTGTAATTAGTAAGTTTTGGTGGCATTTTGAACTAGTTTATTCAGTAAAAGTGCACAATCGAAATAATCATGAAGAAATTAGCGTATCAATTTACTCAAGATTCTACATGACTTTTATTAACGACTTGTGACTTATTTTGAATAATTAAACCCGATTTCCGTAAATCGGTAAACTTAATGCAAATTTCTTATTGACTAATGGCAAAATGCTAACGCGAATGCCAAAAACTAAAGAAAGAAAGATTACACATCATATGATACACAATCGCAAATTCAATCGCCGGCGCCTTAAGTAAGATGTACTTGAACTAACATTGAACAATATCTTATTAGTTATGGGAAATTTACAAGTTGATAGCCGCACCTTAATTGAAGGCATATTCAAAAACGGCGTGACTGACTCATGATTATTGTGAACATTCAATAGTCTTTGTGAACCGTTCTTCCTTCTGTACCTAAGAATTAACGGGCTATTCGTAATATTGTTGGGAGAGCTCACATCCCTGCATAATTTACCTAACGGGTATGCTCGTTAGCATTTCCTATAATCATAGGCTTTATTTGTTAAGAAGTCAAATTGTATCGCCTCTGTGTTTTAGCGGTCTAGATGCTAGACTCGACTGCATAAGGTTCCGAGTTCGATTCCCGAGTTGGGCAACATAAAGTAAATTTGGTTTTTCCAATTTTCTAAAAACAAAATATTTTTTATGATATGTGTGTGAAGATGCTTTTTTTTAAAGTAAAATGCTAGAGACAACTTTGAAGCGCTATGTATGAGTGTATTTATTTAGTTCTTAATATCTCATCGAACCCCATTTTAGAGGCCACTTGGAAATAATTTAGAATAAAAAAACTACTGTGGACCTAAACAAAGTCGACCGGAATAGAAGCATGACACTTTCATGATGGCAGAAGAAGCCAATACAGAAGAAGAGTAGGTGGATCCCTACCCAAGAAGTGGCTTCACAGTACTCTATGACTCTAACGTGTAGAATTGTTGGTAATGATCCATGTAACCTATGCTTGCCTCTGAAAAGCTGTATGGTAGAGAGGTAGATGGCCTATGCTATAACAAAGGATTCGGAGCGATAGGGGCAAAAATTTGCAAATCAAATTTTATTTAAATACAGCATTCTGATTCCGTATGCAGCTAAGAGAAAGAATAAACCACAGAACATTGAATAAACAACAAACAGAAGAGAAATATAGCAATCTTAATCACAAGAATACAAATATATTATATACATACATATCTTCACACAAAATCCTTTTATAGGGTAGGCAGAGGAGAGGCAAATTTGTCTGGCTTCCATCACATTCATTATTACTCTTTTCATACAAACACGCCGGTTTCGGAGACTCTGGAATCCACTCTCGGATGATATCCGAGCGATTTAATCGTGGAATGTCAATATTGATCTCCCCGGGTACTTACATTTATCTACATTCGCATTGTATATCTGTTTCGTCAATCTTTCATCATTCTTTTTACATGTCCGAACCAGCGGAGCATGTGGAGCTTTCTCATTCTAAAACCAACACTTTATTTCAATTCCACTCTTTCTCGGATCTCACTGTTACGAATGCGATGAGAGAGCGTTACATCACAGATTCTCAGTCATCACAAGAATCTAGATCGTTAACGACGAGGTCACGCATTCTATACGGGATTTTTTTGATATATTACAAACTGCAGTTCATTTTGCATTATCACTGTTTTATATTATTACTAGCTGACCCGGCGAACATTGTTTCGTTCGAATCACTAGCTACATAAAGTTCGTATGGATTAAAGCATACTTTTTCACAATTTCTCTGCAACTTTTTCAATTTTTCTCTTTACATGAACCTTATCCCGACAATAATTAACACAACAAAAAAAGAATTATCAAATTTGGTGGACGAGGTCATAGTCTTTTTGCGATGGCCACGCGAAACGCGGATTTATTTATATATTATATATATGTAAAAAAGTACATATTTATTAAAACTAATTTGGCCTTGGATTTTTATACGAATTTTAACTGTATCAGTCTTTAATACCAGGATAACAACAAACATTTGAAATAGTGAAACAAAAACCCTGTAGCACGGGATGATACAAAGTTTGCCGCAACAGCTAGTAAAATAAAAAGGTTTTCGTAATAAGAAGTCTGATTCAATATATTTCTCTCTTCTGTTACACACTTGTAACTCTCGAATAGTATTATAACAAAATCCATTGTTTCTCGTAAGATGTAGGTAATTACACAAATTTCACACTATTTCTTATAATTGTCTTTTCTTAAAAACACGCAAGAGTTATAACAAGGTGATAATAAATTTATTATTGCTACCAATTGTCTTATATTACATAGAATTACGTAATATTAATCCGACATAGTGCTGTGTCACCTTTACAACATATTCTCAAAACTACATCTACACAAATTTCATAAAAATCGGTCGAGACGTCGGGGGAGAATGATAGTAATAAACACCGTGACATGATATTTTTATATAAGGTTACCTTTGACATAAGGTTTGTTCTACATGCTTTTACATAGACCATCTTGTTAGTCGTGGGTTTAGTGTGTATTGCTAATGCTGACTAAAACTAAAGTGTGCATGAAGCACTTAAAGTGACTTCGTGGTTAGTGATGGGAGTGGACGATTCTCAAAGGTGTCAGATAGACAGGGCTGTAAGTTATTTTACAATATTTGTTAATAATCTGTTCAGTACTTTTGCGGAAAAAGTAAACAGACAAATACACAAACTAACACCCGTTACCCGCGTTGGTCCGGACTCCTTTGTAGAATAGACCATCTGCCTTCCTTGCCAGGCATCTCGTAAAAGGCGAGCAAAGGCTCACCGTCACTAACACAGTGAATTCTGACTAGGTGGTAGAGTTTAGCAGCGACTCGCCCGGATTGGTACCACCGCCCTACTTATTCCTGCCGCCATAACGTCATGACGTGTTCCGGTTCGGAGTGTAAGGTAGCCGGTAAACTTACTTTTGCTCGAGGCCTAACATCCCAGCCCCAGGTTGGCAACGCACCATTACCACCTTTGGTGTCTCTAGGCGGCGTGAATTTCTTACCATCAGGAAATCCGTCTGCTTGTTTGCCTTCCAATATCATAAAAAAAATAACAAAAATTTTATAACCACTTGTTATGGGTTGTGTTACTTTTATTTATATATAATACTAGCGGCCTGTCCCTGCTTCGCACGGTTATGTAATATACATATAAACCTTTCTCTTCAATCATTTTATTTATTTAAAAAACTGCATCAAAATCCGTAGCGTACTTTTAAAGATTTAAGCATACAAAGGGGCATAGGGACAGAGGAAGCGACTTTGTTTTACACTATGTAGTGATGTACCTAGCAATTATTGAATTCATATACGTATTTAGTTTTATTACTGTTTTAGTTAAAGTATTTATAAAAAGTAATAAACATTACTTTCTTATTATTAACAAAATGTACAGACTTTTTTTACACACTTAAAAAGTGAACACGGCGTTTTTTTACTTTCTATAATAACACTAAAATTAAAACCACAGACACATGCATATACACGTCAACCTTATAGTATTCCGCTTTTCTGTCGGGGGTTGAAAAGTGCAGACACAAGTTTTTTTTTTAACTTAAAAAAAGTACAGACACAATTTTTTTCGACACAATTTAAGACGAATATTTCAGGAGGTTCTTCAAAAGTTTCATTGTGTGCTAATTACGTTAATAGGCAAACTTGAAAAGCCTCATTAGCGGCCCGTCCGGAAGTCCGTACACTTTAACTGAGTTCCGAAATTCTGATTCTTACACGTTTTGAATATTAATGTCATCTATACGCAAGTATAACAAATGATTCGATTGCCTCTGTGGTCTAGCCGTCAGAATTGACTTCTTAAAGCCCCGGGTTTGATCCCCGGGTCGGGGATATAAAAAAAATGTATATTTTCAATTTTCTAATCAAAATAACGTTGCTCGGGATTGGACACGTCTCCGGTTGGCAATAGGCTTGACACCTATCACATTGTGGGACTTAGTGTCTTCGGCTAGACGTGGATGCCCTACCATTGTGCCTCTACCTACTCCTTCGGGGATATGGGCGTGAAGATACTTAAATGATTTAATCAAATTAAATCACTATTGTTATTACCACGTTAGTATTATTATTACAAATAATTTCTAATGTTCTCTCAATGGAAAAAAATTTTCTACTTAGAGAGCTACTCTAAGTTTCATTCTAGAATATACCTAAGAAACTTTACACACTAGCTTCAGGTTGACAACACACCAATATATCCGTGGTGTCTATAGGCAACAAGTATTCTTATCAAGAAATACGTCGGCTTGTTTGCCATCTAATCATAAAAATAAACACAGACGTAATAGTATATACATAATACATTTAAATAAAAAACATTGGAAGTAAACACAACCTAGTTACAAGAAGAAATTAATCTCAATTCCCATGGGAGACGAATCGTTACGAACAGAAGTTTGGATCGTTTGTATTATACATTACATTATTACGTATCTGTGGGAGTGTATTTATTTATATTTGACGCCACTGAACTAGTATAAGGCTATCCTAATGGTAAGAGACAACCACGACCTAAAGATACCACAGATGCTATAGGTGTGTCGCTATCCTGAGTCTAACCTTTTGGGCCAATTGTACAAGCACATCGGCTACCCCACCAAATCAGACCCGACAAACAAATTTTGTCGTTGTTGGTCCTGATCTACTGAGTAGAATAGACCAGCCTCTCTGCCAGGTAGCTCGTAAAAGGCGACTGTAGGTTAAATAGGCCATCATCAGCAAGACCGCTGGTGGAAGAGTGCTGTGTAGCAACTTTTCATAGTAGGGATCCATCGCCTTAGCTATTCCTGCTAGCGTAAAAACGGTCATGTGCCGGTTTGGAGGGTAGGGCAGCCAGTAGTAGTCCTTGCTCAATAGGCCTAACATACCAGCTACAGAACAGCAACGAGTCTGTAGCATCTGTGGTGCCTATAAGCCAAGGTTGTCTCTTATCATCAGGAGAGATGTGTGCTTATTCGCAGACCTCGAACATAAAAAACAAATTAGCTTATAGTTGCTTTTACAATGTAATATGAGTGCGTTTTCAGTGATGTGAAAGACACGAAATTGTTGAAATAGGTGCACGATTTATACATATTGAATTCTTGACTATGTTTTATAAAATGTATAAAAAATAATTTACTGGTTTTCTTAGCTAAAAGTAGTCAATCTAACCTATGATAGATTTTTTTAATAATTTATTGATAGATTTATTATACAATAAAATAATATAAAATGCATAGACTCATCATAAGAACTACTTGTTGAATAGATTTGAAGTTTTAAAAATATCAATAGTAGCTGAAAATAGAAAATACATCACACAGCGCTGAGTGTATATCATTTTTCTGGACTTAGTTGGGAACACTGCCGCGTGTCTTAAAGATTTGTAATAGAACTATAAAGCACCTTTTAATCAAAGAACATTGGCAGTAAACATGGCTGAGGTAGAAGAAATTGATCCTCATTCCCACGGGAGACACGTGTCGTTACGGCAACAGAAATTGGGGTAGCTTGTATCGTATGTTTAATGTAGATTATAATACAGACACACACACACACACACACATACACGTGTATACACGAGACTTTTAAGTTATATACTACGACCATGATCTTTTAATTATAGTCTAAGTCTAACACCTGCGTTATAGTATGAGCCGCTAGAGCTGGGTGTTAAACCATCCCCTTAAATTTATAAACACAAGAGTTTAAGGGATTATCCAAATCTGTTTATTATTTGTCAGAAAATATCTCGTCTCGAATTAATTGCCATCTCCTTTTTCGAATTGATTACATTTTTTTAGTAAACCATAAAAATACACACTCTAATTACTAGCCATCTCCTTTTTCGAGTAGATTAAAAATATGGCTGACGTGATTTTTGATACTGTTTCGAAAAATACGCAAATTTAGTATTTGACGAGTTATTCGGAATTTGAATATGTATTACGACCACGATCTTTTAATTATAGTCTAAGCTTAACACCTAAGCCCTTTAAATACATAAACACAAGAGTTTAAGAGACTATTCTAATCTGTTCATTATTTCTGAGAAACCATAAAAATTCACACTTAATTAATAGCCATCTCCTTTTTCGAATTGATTGAAAAACATGGATGAGCGTGGGATAAATTTCTATAAATTTTAAAGAAAGAAAAAATTTCGCCCCAGACAGGATTTGAACCTGTAACCTTTCGTCTCAAGCCGACAAATGCTCTAACCAATTGAGCTACTGAGGATTCAAGTCCCGTGGCGAAATTTTTAATTCCTTTCTAACCCGTTAACGCGGGTAGTTATGTCCTATAGATACACAATTCTGAGTACCCACCAAATGAGTTCATCACCGATGAAATTCACATTTTTAGAATGGACATAACTTTCGTTACTTGCATCGTATTTTTTATTATTTTTTATTTTTTTAGCACTTGCCCTGTGCGTGGGATAAATTTCTATAAATTTTAAAGAAAGAAAAAATTTCGCCCCAGACAGGATTTGAACCTGTAACCTTTCGTCTTAAACATGGATGACGTGATTTTCTATAATTTTTAAAAAAATACAAAAAAGTTACGCTTTAAAATTTTGCTAAAGTTGGAATTCAAGCAAAAGATTTTAGAAATCTTTAAAAACTAAATGAACACCATTGAACTTCAATGTTTGAAAATGGAACGAAAAACTCATCTTTACAAGGCCAAGACCATCAGTAAACATCTTAAGTTTTTGCGGTTTAAGGAATTCGAGCAAAAGCAATTTTCTATCCCGCCGGATTTCAGAGTCGGGTTAAATTCGTTTGGCATACAAAACTTGAATTGAGTTGAAGTGGGGTGTATTCTATTATTTATTATTCACGCGATGAAAGCTGGAAAGTGGGATAAACGTCAACCCGTACGTGACAGCGTTTGTCTGCGAGATCTGCGGCGTCGTTTATGTTTTCTTATTGTGGTCGTTGCTACAAGTTTATGTTGCGTAAGTCGCTTTCTTGCTTCCCTTACATATTTCATCCATTACAGGACACGGTTGTAAAGTTTTATTTCTATTTAACCCGAGCCAAAAGATGGATGACATAAATTTAAAATTCGTCTCTACTTACGTGTTTCTAGGATTGTAAATACGAATTGATCAATATTTTTTCCTAATTCAAATAAGATTTTCTCACTCATTCTATTTTTAGACGTTGACAAATAATCACCGTTTTGTTGGCTGCGTTAAGTGTAATCTATTACCAATAGTCTTTGAGATGAAAGCTGGAAACTGGAAACATCAACCCGTAAATACCAGTGATTGTCAATTAGATCCGAGACGGCTTTTAAGTTTCCTTAATGTGTTACTATAAGTGTTAAATCTTTAACGCATAAATCGTGTTGTCGCTGCTTAACACGTTTAATTAATTATGAATTATGTTGTTATATATATTGTTATATATTATGTTGTTTTCCCCGTGTTGGTTCGGGCTCCATTGTATAATAGACCATCTGCCTACCTTGCCAGGCAGCTTCTAAAAGGCGAGCATAAGCTCACCGTCGCTAACACCGTGACATCTGACTAGGTGGTGGTAGTTTAGTAGCGACGTGCCCGGATTGATACCTTACCTATTCCTGCCGCCATAACGTCATGACGTGTTCCGATTCAGAGGGTAGCCGGTAAACTTACTTTTGCTCAAGGCCTAACATCCCGGCCTCAGGTTGGCAATGCGCCATTACCACCTTAAGTGTCTCTAGGCGGCGTGAATTTCTTAACATTAGGAAATCCTTCTGCTTGTTTGCCTTCCAATATCATAAAAAAATACTTATTTCTATTTAACCTCAGACATCAAAAGCAAGAATTGTAATTAAAGAATTTCAATTAACAAATAAATAAATTGAATTAATAATTATTCTTCATTAGATGACTGAAAGCAAGTATTGGTCTCCTATACCACATTATAAGTAAATTAATTAAAACATAGCTTAAACATTTTATTTCACATTTATATTATTACTTACACGTAATGTACTTTAATTCCTCAAGTAATAACTATCACTTATTTGTTTTTTTAATATTTACTCAATATAATAAATCATTAAATTTTTAATTATAACAATAAAAAGACATATACAGACACATACAGACTGTATATTACTGTCTACAGAGTTGCAGCTAAGTACAACGAATGGTTCAAATTTTTTTTCTTAATTGAGGTATCGCCAAAACAACTTTTCTATGATTATCGATTTGTAATTCGAACTTTTTTTCTCAACGGTAATTGCTAAGATAAAAAAATAAAACAATTTATAACAATTTGCAAGAAATTAAAAATAATTTGTAAATCTATTAATGTTATAAATGCGAAAGTTTTTAAGGATGTGTATATGTTACTCTTTCACGCTCGAATGGCTGAACGGATTTGTCTGTATCTTGGAACACATATAGATTGTGACCTGGATTATCTTAAGGGCTACACAACGAGTTGTACCTGCGAAAACGCGGGCGAAGCTTAAATTTAAATTTATTTTTACTTATTATTTAAAAAAAGGCGAAAGTGGTGTTAGTTACACTATTTATAACTCAAGAACGGCTGAACCAATTTGGCTGAAAATTGATGGGGAAGGTAATTTCGAACCCGGAGAAGAACATAGGATACTTTTTATTCCGTTCGACTGCGAAGAAACTAGGACAAACAAAGTTTCATTTTTTCCCATGCATCCTGAACGGGTGGAACAAAGTTTGCCGGAATAGCTAGTCATAAATTTATTTAAATTAACTAGTTTAACTACCACACAAGTTCAAAGATTTGTTAACTTAATCGTTAAATAATAAGGAAGTAAATACAAACGTTTACATTACATTTCTAAAACATAAATCAAGAGATTTTGTCTATCGTAAAATTTATAGCGCAAGAGTTAATCTCTGTATAAATTGGATCAACTTGTATGAAGCGCTCTATATTTATAACTTTTGGATTACGCCCAATCTGGCCAAAGCCACTTACGGCGAAACATTCGAAGCAGAATATTGAACATATTTCATATTCTTTTACACCAATTGAAGATTAATTTACAGCAATGTCAACTGTCAAATTCACTTAAAATTTATGGAAGATTAAATTCCTGCTTAAGAATAAAAATAAAATAGTTGATTCCCTAAAAATTACTCAAGACTAAAATATTTTCGTAAAATTTTCTTAACAAAAAATGACAAATTAAACAAAAATAAATATTACTGGAACAACGAAATCTTAAAATTAATCAACCACATTAAAAAGTGTTAGACAACGATACTAATATTCGGTTTGGTAGGTAGTTTTTTTGGTGCTTACTAAACATAAGTACCTACTCTGATTGGCTCACTTAAGGGTCCATGTATGTTAAAAAACGTCAGCAATATAATGTTTTTTTCATCATACTTCATTCTTCATACTAATATTATAAAGAGGAAAACTTTGTTTGTTTGTTTGGTTGTAATGAATAGGCTCAAAAACTACTGGACCGATTTGAAAAAATCTTTCACCATTCGAATGCTATATTATCCACGAGTGACATAGGCTTTGTTTCATCCAAATCGGTATAGTAGAAGCCAAGTTACGCAGGCGAAGCTGCATGAAACTGCTAGTACGAAATAATCATGGATCTTGGTGGCAAAAGTACACAAAATTAACATTAATATGCTTTATAAGACTAGTGTTTCCAAAACACGATTCATTTCACTTTGCTCGTTAGAAAAAAATCCAAAAGATAAGCCTTTTTTGAAAGCAATACCCAACTGTCTACTTCAATTATAAAAATATCGACACCAGATTAAGCATAAACATAGATAAGTACTATACCTAAAAGATAAGTGTTTCAGGTTTTATATTTTTTTAAATTAGATTCTATACTTCTTATCGTCGGAGCTTGGTGGAATTCCATTCTTGATGTAATTTATTTAGAAACACTTGTACTTTCCACAATATATTTTATTATTTTTTATTTTTATAATTTAGCCAACCGGTTTCGCTATACAAGCATCATCAGGGCTATATAACAACTGAAGTTTTGTTGAAAATAATAAAGTCTAATTGTCACCTTAAAAATGACGGTATTTAAATAAAAACATCACTCATCACTCAGTATGTCTATGTGATGTCATGTCATCACTCAGTATGTTTTTATTTAAATACCGTCATTTTTAAGGTGACAATTAGACGGTTATATTTTCAACAAAACTTCAGTTGTTATATAGCCCTGATGATGCTTGTATAGCGAAACCGGTTGGCTAATTATAAAAATAAAAAATAATAAAATATATTGTGGAAAGTACAAGTGTTTCTAAATATTTTTTTTAAATTACTTTTATAGTGTCCAAAATAGTGATTTGTCGCATAAGACATTTATTTTAGAGCGCAATATTTCATAGTAATCATGGAACGGGGGAGTGCGGCGATTGGCTCTTCTGGCTGACTATACTGAGCCGTATGAATAGTATTAGTCAAAAAAGACTTGTTCTCATTTTTTTAAGCTATGAACTTCTACAATATACAAAACCTTGTTTGGTTATAGGAAGCACAATTCGCAAATCACTTTTGAATGTAACCAGTAACAAAAAAATTTTAGAATCAATACTTGTTATCGTCGGCACTTGGTGGAATTCCATTATACACACGCTTTTTTTAAGTAAACACTTGTAATTATCCACTTGGATACCAGTTTCGTGTACAAGTGTTTACTTCAAAAAGTGTTTATATCAAAATTTTTTTCAGTTCATCTGACCCAAGATCTCGGCAATAAGATAGCGCCGCACCAGTAATATTTATAGTATTTATAGGCAACGGTTCTAAAACAGGAGTTCATTCGCTATCTTATAACATAAAAAAGTCATTACAAAATAAGTACAGAAGTCAGAAATAATCTCCAGTAAGACTAATAAACGGAGATGGCTTGATCAAAGGAAAAGTTTCAAACGCAGACTCGGTTTACTGCCTATAAATACTGTGACCCGGTTTGGATAACTCTTAACGTACTTTATGTATGTAACGAAGTACCAACGATCGATTGCTTATTGGCAGTTCTGTTGGTGTTTATTAGTTTTTTTATGATATTGGAAAGCAAACAAGCAGACGGATTTCCTGATAGTAAGAAATTCACGCCGCCTAGAGACACCAAAGATGGTAATGGTGCGTTGCCAACCTGAAGCCGGGATGTTAGGCCTTGAGCAAAAGTAAGTTTACCGGCTACCTTAACCAAACCGGAACACGTCATGACGTTATGGCGGCAGGAATAGGCAAATCGGTGATAACTGCGAAACTTTACCACCTAGTGACGTCACGGTATTAGTGACGGTAAGCCCATGCTCGCCTTTTACGAGCTGCCTGGCAGGAATTAGTTCAGTAATTGGTTTCATAAATATTCATTACACGCATGACAAGTATCTGTAATTGCAAACTGAATTGTGGTGAGTTTGTTGGCGTCGGGTGTAAAGACCCCATCGCATGCATGTGATTTAGCAATTATAAGCTCGTCTATATTGATATCACCACTTTCACTATTTGCGGCCAATATTAATAACCTATCTACAGATAGAGATAGGTCTTTTAGAGTTTTGTTTCTAAGATTTTTTGTTAATTATTGAACAGTAACTAGGTACTTGGCAACTGATCTAAAATAGCTTAATCTTTTTTCGTAGATAGGTTATAAATGTTGGCTATTAGTGCAAATCATTGTCATGTTCCCTGATCGCGGGGTAGAGTAGCTACCCACGATAAGCCAAGAGTAAGTCCCACACTAGGTAGTAAGCCTATTGTCGGCCACATTTTTAGATAACGCTGTTTGTTATAATTGAAAATATACATTTTTTTGTTGCTTAACCCGGGGATCGAATCAGGTATATCATGAAGTCAAGTTGAGTATCGGACGCCTTGATCACAGAGGGTACATTATATCCTTGTGTTATGGGTGTCAAAGATACTAGTACATAAATACTGGAATGAATTTAAAACCACCCAGACCCGAAAATACAGACATTTGCATTACGCTATTTCTGTCCCCAGGCATGAACCTAATTCGAACCTCGTCGTTAGTTGGTGACGTTAGGGGTGAACGCTATCCCCACGACCTCGATGAGGTGCTCTAAAGGTGGTCTTCTTTCAACGGAAAAGCCGCCAGCTTATTTTCTAGATTTAAAAAAAAAGTCTTCAAAGTCTATATAAATTATTAAACTATCTTCATGCCCATATCCCCGAAAATATAGGCAGAGGTACAACCCGACCAACCACGACTAGCCCAAGGCACAAGTCCCTCAATGTGATAGTGGCAAGCCAAGGCCAACCGGGCACATTTCCAATCCCAAGCAACATCTTTTTTTATTAGAAAATTGGAAAACCCCTATTTTTTTTGTTGCCCGACCCGGGATTCGAACCCGGGTCCTCATGCAGTCAAGTCCAACACCTGAACCGCTAGACCACAGAGGCATTATTTTATTAGAAATTTGAAAATATAAATTTTCGTTTTTCTTGTTGTCCGACCCAGGAATAAAACCCGAGACCTGAAGAAGTCCTTACGCCGGACCGCTAGACCACAGACGCGAAAATATAATACATCTATATAAATATATATAAAAATCAATCCCGCTTTTCGTTGTAATTTTATAACTCAAGAACGGGCTCACCTATCCAAACCAAATATTTAGACTTTATTCGGACTATTTAGTAAATTATCTTCACGCCCATGTTCCCGAAGAGGTAGGCAGAGGCACAACTATGGCACCCACGACTAGCGGAAGATACTAAGTCCCACAATGTGATAGGTGTCAAGCCTATTGCCAACCGGGCACATATCCTATCCCGAGCAACATACATACATATCTTCGCGCCAAGTCTCTTACAGGGTAGGCAGAGAGTATCGAGTGCCAGACCTCACAATCCTGACAAACCTGTCTTGCTTCCTTCACATTCATTACATTCATTTCGGAGACTCTTGACACCACCCAACACCCTATCCCGAGCAACATTTTTTTTATAAATTGCGGATCATTTTGTTATTGGGTATTTTTCAGTCAAATTGAAACCTTTTTTAAATGTGGATTGTGCTGTTATATTGAATTTTGTTTTGTTTTTGGATTTTTGTCATTTCTTTCTGAACGTGCTTCGATTACAGCAAATTTTCAGCGATAATTAGTGCTTTGTGTTTATGTTTCTAAGGATAATATAATTTAAAACGAGCCGTCGGTGTTTAATATCGTTTACAGGCTTCATTTGAATTAAATTGTCAAACGCATTAATACAAACAGTAAGTTTTTAACCGTTGAAATGAACTACATGTATGTATGGTTGTTTATTGAAGAAACATATTTTGTGCATACTTACTGGTGTTATCGAAAATATTAATGATCATATAAATGTGGAGTGAGTGTGCGTATATCAGTCAAATCCATTAAATATATTCCAAATGGTTCGGATTAAGTTTCAAAATAGCATGCAATTAATACTTTTTTTGTTTGAATAAATGAATTTTGTGCTATGTTTTCTAGCGGCTGAGTTGTTTGACTTGACTGCCTGAGTTCCCTGGTTTGAATCGAGGGTCGGATATCAAACAGAAAATTGGGTTTTTCCAATTCCAATAAAAGAACGTTGCTCGTGATTGAATATGTGCCCGGATGGCTTGCTACCTATCACATTGTGGGACTTAGTATCTTCGGTTCGTTGTGGGTGCCCTGGTTGTGCCTCTGCCTACCTCTTCGGTAATATGGAGGTGAAGATACTTTTTTTTCTATGTATAAGTATCGTTGACTAACATCCATAACACAAGCATATAATTAGCTCACTTTGGGATTAGATTCAATTTGTGTAATTTGTCCAGGGATACTTATTATTGTTTATTTATTATTCACTATATTTCAAAGAAAAAGTCTTCAAAGTTCTCATCTATTATAGCTCTTAAAAAGAACACAAGATAAGTATTATCTCAAAGCTGTAGTTACATAAGGAGTAAGCAGAAAGCTCTGAACCTTTGCCTACTCAATTTCAACAAAAGCTCTCTCTAAGCAAAACCTTTGACGCAAACGAAGTGTGCCACATTACAACCTTTTTACGGCTCCCGTGTTTACGGAAGGCCTGTGTTTACTGGGGGTTCTTATAAACACAGTGTTAAGAGTCCATTTTCAACCGACTACGAAAGGGGGAGTTCATAGTTTGAAGTCCTATATCTTTTTCAGTAATGTTAAAGATTTATCTTTAATTTGTGAACCGAATTTAGTAATTATCTTTGAAGAACGTATTTCCGAGGTTTTTTTATGATGTTTGAAGGCAAATAAGAAGGCAGTTTTCTTGATGGTAAAAAATTCGCGCCTCCTAGAGACATCAAAGGTTGCAAATGGTGCGTTGCTAACCTGAGGCCAGGAGCAAAAGTAAGTTTACCGGTTATCTTACCCTCTGAACTGGAAAACGTCAACTTGGAACATTGACGTTATGGCGGCAGGAATAGGTAAGGCGTTGGTACCAATCGGGGTGAGTTGCTGCGAAAATACCACGTAGAAGGATGTCTCGGTATTATTGCCGGTAAACTTATGCTTGCCTTTTACGAGCTGCCTTGCAGAAAGGCAGATGGTCTATTCTGCAAAGGAGCCCGAACCAACACGGGGAAATATTACTATTAAGTCTGAATATGACGATGAAGTTTTAGAGATATGAAGAAAATTACTTAATTTCTTGCGTACTGTTACATCCTAATTTTTATTGCCAAATTGCTGAATTGCAGTTAGCCCTACAATTCAGCGATAATACTGTATAAAACCCATGTTTTCCAAGTTTTTAGTTAGTTCTATACATTCAGTCAAATCGCTGCCCAACGACGGACCCGGTTTCTGTCTGTCGGTTGGCCTCAGCGAGGAGACTAAACAGTATCCCAGCTCCGGGTCGTATCTTTTCATCAGGGCCGCGATGTCGCGTCAGTATTAAAAGTAAAAAGAGTAGTAAAGTATAGTGTTGTGTGAATTAACTTTATAAATAATATTGAAAATAAAGGATTGCTTCCTTAAAAGTCCTTTTTTATAAGTGCCAGGAAGCCAAACCTAACAATACTCACATGCCGATATACTATTGAAGTCGGTTTAAGCATTGATACTGCTTTTAAATTATTATCTTACCGTAAAGTCGGCTGATTTACTGACCTGGAAATAAATAAAGTATAGTTTAAAAAAACTAAAAAACACGCTTTTCAAGCACATCAAACTAAAAACTATAAAAAGAATGTTATAACAGTCATAAGCTGTTAGCCCTTACGTAGAGGATACGTAAGGAAATTGTTAAATCCTGGCGCTCCTGATTAGGATAATGGGATAAACTTACTATATTACTCTATTGGCACCAGTTCTTAATAAGTGTACAAAGTTTGAATGAAATCGGTTCGCGGGAAGTGGGAGAAAAACGGGTGTGAGTTACATACATACATACAAACATACATACAAACATACAAGTGAAGCTAATAAAAAGCGTGTAAAAAAGAAAAATACATGAAATGGTTGCTTATTACAGTAATAACACCGACGCATTCAAAAGATTAAATGTTTTTTTACAAATACTAAAGATATTAACTTTTCGTTGCCAACCTTAAAAAAAGTATCTTCAGGCCCATATATATCCCCAAAGAGGCACAACCAGGGCACCCACGACTAGCCTAAGACACTAAGTCCCACAAAGTGATAGGTGGCAAGCCTATCGCCAACCGGGCACATTTCCAATCCCGACCAACAAAAAATCCAATTTTCTTTCTTTGGACGACCTGGGATTCGAACCCGAGACCTCATGCTGTCAAGTCCAACACCCGGACCGCTAGACCACACAGGCTTTTTGACGGTAATAACTATGACAATCTGAACCTCCGGCCGGAATACCGTTACCATCTAAACCGAAACACGACAACCGCGCACTGACAGTTTGGCGATTTTTGTACATACACATGACATATTCACATATATTACATATTACACTTTACGCATACCTACATATTTTACTACAAAATGATGTGCAAATATTTTTTTTGTCTTTTTAAAAAAAGGTATTCATAAAGTTTTTAGTTTTGTATTTTGTAATGAACATACTGTATTTTTGGGCCTGGGGACATTTCATTTGGTGATATGTACAAAAAGATATGCACAAAATTATTTTTTAAGATATTGGAAAGCAAACAAGATTTCCTTCTTAGTATTACAAGGATTCTATCACAAGAACAAAACTTGGCGGTACTGGGACTATCTCGTGAGTGCAAAAATATTTTTAAATCTTAACCGAAATGTCGGGAAATTAATTAGGTAATATGCATTTAAAAAATGAATAAGTCGAGCATATAACCTCCTTTTCAAAGTCGGTTATAAATTGAGTTTTGACCATGTATATCAGACACCTATGGATAGTTGAAAACTGCTAAACCAACAGACAGAAACTGCTAGACCGTCGACAAAAAGCAATCGTTCAATCATTCGGCAAAAACGCAATAAATGCTCTCCATACACTTCTGGTTGCCATAGAATTCTTGGCAGGGTTTCCCATGGCTCCCACGCTACGGTACACTTCGGAGGCATGGTACCGTAATACTGAATTGGTACAAAAACAATCACCATTCGTCTCGTTAGGATTCTTCAATTAAACTCAGCAATGCTTACAATTCTAGGTTATTCTTTTTTCTTAATTTAATTATATCTCTAAGGTTGTCTGGCAGAGATCGCTCTGAAGCGATAAGACCGCCTTTGAGCACCTAAGTTAATATTATTTTAAGTGAAAGAGTGTGTATTATTTTGTAAATTTTGATGCATAATAAAGTGTCTTCATTCATGAATTATAATTCGTCTTTCCATTACATATAGGAATTGCTCCAATTCTTAAACGACTTTAAAAGGAGGTTCTTGATTTGACTGCAAGTTTTTTGTATGTTTGATATGCGATTTCTTGAGCAATATATAGCCGATTTTCTTGTTTTTTTTTTAAGAGTAATTTCATCTATATCCAAAGACTTCGTCATTAATAATAATAATAAATCATCTTTATTTCACATTAACCTACAAGAGGCACTTGTGACGGGTCTAATAATAATAAATCTACCTCCGGATCGGAACGTGGCCTCACACTGAGAAGATCCGGCAAGAAACTCAGCGGGCTTGTCTTTTTTTTCTTACTTTAAAATATATTTACAATAATTTATGTAATGATACATTACATTTTATAAGAGATTGGCATGAGGAGCAATGAATCCCAATCAGTCTTATCTGGCAGTATATACATAGGCCCATGAAAGAATTGCTTACTCTGTGGAGACGAGACACATGCACAGCAAGATTATTTTTATTCCTAGTATTGACACAGTATATATCACAATTTCTTTTAAAAGAACTTGAATTTTTGTGTGTTTTTTGATTTAATGAAGCCTTCAACATAAGTAAACAAAGTATAACTCAAAAACGACTAGGAGTGTTCACAAAATTTATGGGACCATTTTGACATCACATTTCGAACTTTCGAAAAAAGGATTATGAAATCTCTTAGTGAAATAATCGGACTCGGTTTTTGCAGGTTTACTTAACGTAATATTTTTTAATTATTAAATAGCTAATAAACAAATATAGCGAATAAGTAAGCTTTTGAAATATGTATGAGATAGCTAACAGGCATTTCTTCTGATAGTAAGATACCCGTCATCTACAAACATCACAAATGTTATTGGTGTGTCTGTTACTTAACGATCGGGATCTTAGAGCACATGGGCAAGTCTATGGGATACCTTACCCTCTTGACAGGAGCATGATACTGTCATTAAGGCGCCAGGAATAAGCAAGGCCTAGAATACCTACCCGGACACGTCGGTGCACAGCAGTTAAGGTTTATGTAATGACTAATTTAAAACAATTTCAGCAGTTTTTCCCCCTGTTGGTCCGGGCTCCTTTGTAGAATAGACCATCTGCCTTCCTGCCAGGCAGCTCGTAAAAGGCGAGCATAGACTTGCCGTCACTAACACCGTGATATCTGACTAGGTGGTAGAGTTTCGCAGCGACTCGCCCGGGTTGGTACCACCGCCTTACCTATTCCTGCTGCCATAACGTCATGACGTGTTTCGGTTCGGAGGGTAAGGTAGCCGGTTAATTTACTTTTGCTCGAGGCCTAACATCCCGGCCCCAGGTTGGCAACGCACCATTACCACCTTTGGTGTCTCTAGGCCGCGGGAATTTCTTACCATCAGGACATCCGTCTGCTTGTTTGCCTTCCAATATCATAAAAAATAATTAGTTAACGATATTTCAGCCACGGACTCGTAATAGGGACCTAAAAACGTAATAGTAATAAAAAAAAGTAAATTAAAAACATGATTATTGTTTCTAAAAAGTTAGCCGCTGCAGCTGTCCACTGTACATCGCACGGGGTTATTGACCTTTTGCGGAATATTAAAAGGTAATTTTGTTTATTATGAGTCTGTTTTTTACTATTTTAGTTTATTTTGCAGAATATCCTCAATTTCGTGCACTAATTTGAAAATGCCTTATATATTCCACTGCATGTTAAGATAAAAGTGGAAAAGGGTTCATTGGCAGAGCGACATCGGATGCGGGCAAATGGACAGTTTGGCAGACAGCTATCGCTATGACAGGCCGTTGCACATGTTTTAAACTTGTCCCTACTCTCTTATAAGGCGTAGATATGTTACTTTTCAACCGACTAAAAATAAAGGAACCTCTTTATTTAAAATTTTATATATACCACAGATAACTTCTAAAAGTAGTCTGATATTATTAAGTCTTTATTTATTAAATAGAA
>NJDD01000434.1:155478-167561 GCA_002245505.1 Calephelis nemesis
AGGCGTATGTTACTTTTCAACCGACTAAAAATAAAGGAACCTCTTTATTTAAAATTTTATGTATACCACAGATAACTTCTAAAAGTAGTCTGATATTAATAAGTCTTTACTTAACAAATAGAATAAACAGGCCAACTTTACTATTATTAGGTGACCAAGGAACCTCGTTTATTTAACATTTTTATATATATATATATATACCACACACAACTTCTTGGAGTAGTCTGATATTAAGAAAGAAAGAAAGAAAGAAAATATATTTATTTGCGGAATATGTGTGTTGAAGTTGTTACAAAATTATTTAAGCTTTCCAACATATTCTACCACATTGTGGTGTGCAAATAATTTAATATTTTTATAAGTATAAAATAACTAACTATATACACAACGTTTTAATATTCATACGAACAAATAGTTTTATTCTTATTATAAATTGAGTTATAACATACAAATAATTTTAAAATGATAATAAATTTAGCCCTGTCTACCGTAAACTATAAGTCTTTTAGTAATAAGTCTTTATTTATTAAATAGAATGAATAGCTCAACGTTTTCAAATTTTATTTATTAATTAAAATTATAAAAGGTATTAATATATACCTCCACTAATTAGGTAGGTAATTAGTGTATTATACACTAACTTTATGGCCATTGGTTCATTAATATTTATATACATAATTTAACTAAGTAGGTAACTTACGGGCGATATCAATAATCTATCTACAGGTAGACATACTACTATCTGTAGATATGATTGTTATACTACTAGTTTGCTAGAGATTGCTAAGATATTTTGTTGTTATTGAAAAATAGCACTGTTGGCCTGCCAAGTGATCTATAATAAATCTACCTCTATAAGATAGGTTGTAGAAATAGGCAGGTAGACCACATAATACTGAAGTACGTTTTAATACGTTTATTAATCGCTTCTGTAGTCTAGCGGTCCGGGTGTTGGCTACATAAAGTCCCGGGTTCGAATCCCGGGTCGGCCAACAAAAAAGGAAATTGAATTTTTCCAATTTTCTAAAAAAAAATGTTGGTCGGGTATGGAAATGTGCCCGGTTGGCGATAGGCTTGCCACCTATCACATTGTGGGACTTAGTGTCTTCGGCTAGTCGTGGGTGCCCTGGTTGTGCCTCTGCCTACCTCTTTGGGGATATGGGCGTGAAGAAGATACGTTTTAATAAATTTTACTCCTATTTAATTCTGTCTGATATAATTTAGACTAAGAAGGTTATATTATATTACTGTTCAAGCACTATATTTGTGTCCACTATATATTAATATGTTGTGATTGATACCAGTTTCTTATTATTATGGTCATAACGATGTTGTTTACCATTATCTTGTCATGTTCCGATGTGTAAGTTAGAAAAGTAAACCTATTCATACATCCCGAAATTTGCATTTCGACCCCATAATTAATCAAGCGCAGTAAAAAACCTACTCATACATCCCGAAATTTGCATTTCGACGCATAAGTAATTAAGTGTAGTAAAAAACCTACTCATACATCCCGAAATTTGCATTTCGACACATAAGTATGTAATAAAGTGCAGTAAAAAACCTACTCATACATCGGTTGACTATTGGCCGAGTAATCGCGTAACAAACATACAGTCGAATAGAGAACCTTTTTTGTAGTAATAAATCTGAAATATTAGATATAGATACTAGCGACCCGGGAGACATTGTTCTGCAATATTTTTAACATGATTTTAGTAAAAAAATGGGGTATCACTTAGGGGTATGAAAAATAGATGTTGGTCGATTCTCAGACCTACTTTATATTCTAACAAAATTTAAGTCAAGCCGTTTCAGAACAGTACGGGAACAAACATTGTGACACGAGAATTATATAAGCTGAACCAGCAAACTTCGTACCGCTTGACATTAATGCTTCGACAGTAGCGCAGTCTGTCGGATCTAATGTGAAACATTCCAAAATCAACAACTACTTATTATTAAAAAAAATATTAAAAAACATTTTCCAGGAGACCAAATTGTGAATCTAAACCATTATCGAATTCCCTTGAACACACATAAAAGTTTTCAACATCGGTCCAGTCGCTTAGAAGGAGTGCAGTGACAAACACACGAACACAAGAAATATATATATTAAGATAAGATAGCTTATTTTCCAAAGATAAACAAACACAAAACAGAACACAGAACTCTAGTCTATTATCTAGATAGACCTTGCAATAAATTTTACAATAAATTAGGTCACTTCCAGTTGCTTCATAATCTTGGCAAGTGCACATCTGGTGGGCGAACGACCTGTGTACCGGTTTACTTATCAAGATACACTAAACCGCGCTTCTTATTGTAACCGCAAGTCTAGTACGAATGTACCGATCCCATTGTTTACTATGTGAACAAACGGTGCGATAAATTTTCATTGTTAAACAGTGTAACCGCTTTTGTGATCGCTTCGCTTTCATAGCCTCAATGTGATAAACTTTTGAATTATTTTACGGTTTCGTTGTTACACATTGAATTGTTTCCATTTATGGCACTTGGTGAAACTTCAATATACCTACAATATATGAATATATTATATGAATACATTTTATTTTACGGTAATAAAAAGTAGTAAGTAAAGTGTTATGAGAAAACGTAAAAGTGTAGCTTGTGTTTACATAAAAAGTGTTAAATAAAGTGTTTTATGCCACTATACAAAAGTAATTTAAATAGTGTAAATTCTAAATGGATTTTAATACATTTAGTATTTTTGCTTCATTTATTCTTTAAAAGTAAAGTGACCCAATTTGAAAAATATTTTGAGACGTTGTTTTATATTACAGTTCCCAGCGAGCAGCGATTCCCAAAGTGGGTTCCGCAGAACTTTAAAGTTCCACAAGGCTTTTTATTTTCTAACTCAATATTATTAATTGAATTTGTAAGCCAGAAAAAAAATATGGACAGCAAAACGGGAAAACATTTATTGTTCAAATTAAAATTATGTCAATTTCAATTTAGTATTAATGAAAATTTAGTTTTTATATAAATAAAGGTGGTAATGACACACGCACAAACCAAACTTATTTTAGATGCATGCTATCTTGTTCGAATCAAACGAAAACAAAAGAGATGGAGCATTTTAGACATGTCAGATTAGTCCGTTCTTGTCCAATTGTTAGGAATAGAATAAACGCCTGTAAAAATATCATGTACTGACTAATCTGACAGCACTAAAAGTGTTGTCTTTTTCTATTACTTTGCTTGAAAGAAGATAGCTAAAACTTATAATTTATTATTATTATAATCAGAAGCAGGAATATCTTTATTCACATTGACACAAGTGGTACTTGTGCGTGTAGACATTTTTATAAACTACCACCGGATCGGATTTGCGGCCACACACTAAGAAGATCCAGCGAATTGCTTGACTTTTTTCAATACTAATAATAACATTATAAAATAGAAAAAAGAGTGAGTAGTGCCCAACCAATGTCTGATATTTATAATGTTTCGAAATGGGTTTAAATAAAAGCACTTAATGGGTGTTCCGTTACTTAAAAGTTTTGGAACCCCTGGTCCAGATTGGTAGCGTTTCTGATGGTGAACGAGATGTGGAATTACGAGTTAGTATGCGTGGCGGTTACGCCAACAAATCTTCCGCGGCGTTGTTACGAAATACCACTAGACCAATCCAAGCATTGTAATGCAAAACACGCGATTTGTACCTTCCTCAAACACTTTCATATTTTAAATAATTTAGTTTATTAGATGACTTCAAACGAGTCAAACCGTGTAAAAACATTTCTTTTTTAAGAATACTAGTGATTGGCTAGTTGTCGAAATTTGACCATAATGATTTTTAGTTTTAAGTTATCCAATATAAATTATTAAAATATAATATTCAAACATTATTAAGGTCGTATTGTCAATTATATTTCTCATAAAAACGCCATCTTCATTTGTCAAGACCGACACTACCTTGTTTCCAAACATAAATATAGTTTATGCGCCATCTGTAATCTTTTATCGCCTCTCTCTGTAATCTGTAATCTTTGACCGCCTCGTTGGTCGAGTGGCTAGCGTACGCACCTAACCACGCTGACCCTCAGCGAGGCTTGGGTTCGATTCCCGAGGGGGGCAGGCATTTGTGTGATGAGCATTTAGATGTCTGCATTTCCGGGTCTGGGTGTTTATTAAATTTATTCTGGTATCTATTTAAGCATTTCTATGTTTTAGTATCGTTGACTAACACCTATAACACAAGCATATAATTTGCTTACTTTGGGGTTAGATTCAATTTATGTATTTATTATTATTATTATTTTACTATCGTTAAATGCATGGTAGATGTGTAATGTTTTGTTTTTTGATTTAATACAATTTAGAAGTATTATCGCCTCTGTGGTCTAGCGGTTCAGTTGTTGGACTTGACTGCGTGAGGTCCTGGGTTCGAATCCCGGGTCGGGCAACAAAAGAAAATTGGGTTTTTCCAAATTTCTAATAAAAAAAATGTTGCTCGGGATAGGATATGTGCCCGGTTGGCGATAGGCTTGCCACCTATCACATTGTGGGACTTAGTATCTTCGGCTAGTCGTGGGTACCCTGGTTGTGCCTCTGCCTACCTCTTCGGGGATATGGGCGTGAAGATACTTTTAGAAGTATTATTATTGAAAAATATTAGCGTTCTACACTTTCCATACCTATAAACTATAAGTGTGCTAAATTCCATACTCCTCCGTCCTCACAATTTTCTTCAAAAGGGGTCCAAAGTTTTTGCTTTACGTATAAATGTTATGATACTTAATGCACAATGTGTGGTAGTTCACTATAGAGCTTCTATCACCATGCAAAAATTATCTTTACAGGCAACTATATTATCTACGTCGTTCATTTGATTATGGACGAAGTCACGGGTGATAGTATATTACTACAGAATTAGAAGCTATTAAATTAACCTGTTTTAAAATTATCGACGAAAATTTAAAACGACGAAGAGCAAGTTGAAGCATTTTCCAAACGTGTTTGCTAATAAGAGGTAAAGTTATTCCTAAAACAATGGTATTGCAAAATAAAAGTAAAACCCGAACGAACATGTTCTTGTTGAGTTAAATTAGCAAATTACAGATGAAACTTAAGCGTGATATAAATAACTATACTTAAGAAAATAGGGTTGGTACACATCGATAATGGACCCGAAAATATCGGATATCCGTAAAGGGAAAATATCCGTAAACCAGAAGGAAACTTTATTTGAAAAGCAAACAAACCGACCTTTCACGTTATGATATAAAACGCCGCCTTATATCTGCCACATAAAAATGATAAGGGTTTTTATGATTTATATGACAATTACAAAAATACTTTCGAAGAGTTGTTCATAGTTATTATAATAATGAACTGGTAACGGACTATGGTAAAAATGCTAATAATTATAGCAAAAATGTCAGGACATCAGCTTCATAATTTTCCATATTAATTTTACATATTAACCTATCAACCTCTACCATGCCGGCACCCTCTTCGGGGATATGGGTGTGACGATACTTTTTACTAACCTATATATATCAAAAGTAAATTAAATTGGGTTGCTGATTCATTTAAAAACACTATAAATTGTAATTCAACAAGAAAACAACTTTACCGAGGACTTGAAAAAGCACTGAGATCTATATTTTTCACAGGTTCTTAATTTAAAAGAAGTTTTCTTACTGGATAAATAAAGTTACATATTACTAATTATTGACCACAAATATACATTTACCGTCTTATTAATAACAGACTAAATTTAACGTCATAGTCTATATCACATGTATCACACAGTAATGAGACTATAATATCGACTTTAATTTTGTCGTACTTTATTCTACATTTATTAACAAAACAGTCAATGATCATAAACATAATTTTATCCGTAACTGTTTTGGATTTTCTGCTATAAATTTGTAACCTTGTTTTATTAATTACACTATTAAGAAAAATTATTGACACAAAGTATAGTTATTAGTTAAAGTTAAACGTCTGAGTATTCATGCGGTCCTAGTACCTTTAACTTTAGTTCATTGCTTGCATATTGCAAAAAAAATATCAAATATTTTATTGTACACAAAATATTATACAGTGTTTGTAACTATGTATGTACGAGTATGTGCATAATATATTAATGTTCATTGTTGTTATAATGATACTGTGATAATATGTATAACAGTAAAATATCTAGAATTTAAATTTGTAGCCGTAAAACCGAAACCGAAACTCATCGATAGCAACCCTATTGGAAACAATTGGCAATCATTCGAGTAGGCTGTGGAGCGAAAGGAAGGACAGAAACCTTGTTGCTATCGTTCCCACGATGCCAGACGCGGACGCAGGCAACCATCTCTTTTTAGCCTCCCATAATATCAAACTGTAGGAGTATGATGAAAAGTATTGAACACGCTTTACGAAAACAGGTCCTCGGAATTTATTTCAGAAGCAGGTCAAACGTCTCAGTCAACACAAAGTATCGTTGAAGTTAAACGTCTACTCATTCATGCCGTCCTGGTACTTTCAACTTTAGTTCATTGCTTTCATATTATAAGAAAACATTCCTATTATGAAGTTATTTATTTAAATATTTTATTGTATATATTGCACAGGGTAACAAACTATATGTACAAGTACGTGCTTATTTTAATGTTATCTCTATTAACCTTCAAAAAATTTAAAAAAAAAGATAAACGTTTACAGGCCATACCTATATAATAAATAATTCTACTTAATATGCGAAAGTTTGTGAGAATGGATGGATGCTCGTTACTCTTTTACTCAAAAACTATTGAACGGATTTCCGTGCAATTGTACAGGAATATAGTTTATGTATATTAGAATAACACGTAATTTACAATTCCCAAACCACGCTGACAAAATTTCGAGTACTACATAGTTAATAATCGAATAAACTTACAATGAGTAATTTTTGTATATATATGTTATGTAGCACAACACTTGGTTTCTCAAATTTGGCTTTTAGGATTAAATTGGCAATTAATATTTATGATAAAATTGGCAATGGAACTTGTTTTGGTCAGGGAAATGATTTGTCTAAGTTTTCCAACTTTTTAAATAAATTTCTAAGTTTTTTATGGTAATACTGCAAAGTTCTTATCTTGGATGCTGGGAAAATTGATTATTTATTATTAATTTAAAATACGCTTGTACTGTTTCTCTCAATTTATTTTTAATTTTACATGTTATGTAGAAGCCGAATTAGAGAGAAAATCGAGTTTAGATAGCATATGACCTTCAAAGCAAACAAGAGAACTAAAAACCTAACACTGGAAGTTAAATGAATTGGATTTATTAATCTTGTCTAACAATATTATATGGCATTGTTAGAACCAGAATAGTAAAGTAGCTATTAGTCGGATTTTGTTAATTTGGATAAGTGATTTGTAATGAACGTTACTATGACTTGATTAATCTTATATTTATTGCAAATAGGCGATCAAGTTCGAGTGACATTTAATGTGCTATTTATTTAAATTAAACTAGTGGTCGCCCATTGGTCGAAATTCGACCATAATAAATTTTAATATGTTGTTGATAAGAACACCATCTTCATTTATCAAGACCAACTACTTTGTTTCCAAACTTTTTAGTGCGCCATCTGTGATTTTTTATCGTTATCATCGATATATTTGTTTGTGTGTCTCAAATGCATGGTAGTGTAGGTAATATTTTACTTATTGTTTTAATGTACTTTACAAATATTATTATTGAAAAATATTAGCGTTCTGCACTTCTCCTACACATAAATTGTAAGTGTGCCAAATTTTATGCTCCTCCTAAAAGGGTCAAAAGTTTTGGCATCACGTATTAATATATAGATAAATAACATCTAGATTACTTTGTCTTTAATACTTTTACTTAAATCCATCTTAGTTAATTAATAAATGGAATATATTTGTACCGCTTCTCCGTTCGGAATACGCTCACAAGACAACATAGCTAAGCTTTCTCGGGCCAAGGAAATCTTACTAATTCTTAAAGGCGCTGGCAATTAACTAATAAGATTATTAAGTACATAAATCATATTATGGGTTTTTCTTCATAAAAAGAAAATAACTTCAACAAGCTGTTTTATTTTGATGACGATATTTTTTTATTTTACTACTGAATGACTAATCTATATTCGTATCATACAACTGAAAAGTTCCTGAGATTAGCGCGTTCAAATAATCAGTTTGAACGCTCTAATCTCAGGAACTACTAGTCCGAATTGAAAAATTCTAAAAGTGTTAGATTGCCCATTTTTCGATTAAGGATATATAGACTGCAGCCTGCATATCATCACGCTGATTATTTAACGCGAACAAGTCAAAGCGAAGATAGAGATAAAAGTACTAAAATAAGCTGTAATAACCATAAAATTATCTTCCACCGCGACACAGATAAAAGCACTAAAAGAAGCTGTAAAAAAATAGTCTATCGTTAAATCATTTCTCAGTTTCTTTTAATTATTTATTTAATTTCATTTATTCTAGATGTAACGACAAATTTTATTTTCGTTTTCAAATCTTATATATATATTGAATGAATTTGTTTTATATTTAAGAAACTTCGTTTCACCCGTTCAGTTTATATACGTAAAATTTAAATTTGATATGCATGCTAAAACATAGGCTATTTTTAAAAAATAATAACCCCCAAAGGACTTTAATAAAGGATGAAAGTTTATATGAAAATCATAATTTTCTACGCTGGCGAAAGGCAAACAGCTACTTTAATACATTTCTGACTTCATACATTTCCTGTAACACAAATAGATGTCATCTAGCAAGCCGAAATGAATGGAATATCTCTTGAATATCTATCCCTCAGATACCAGGTAGACGATATTGTTATCTAACAATATACAGAGTCCGCCGATACAATAACATCAAATAAGGGTAATACAAATCAAGTTAGCGAAGATCTCGCTCTTTGCTTAGTTAGTTTACTGCGGTCGTACCGCAAACATGTGGCTTTGTGTTTAGATAAGTTTAGATCCGAAGAGGATTGGAATTATTACTTAAGCAAATTAGATACATGTTATATTAGTATAGTAGCGATCCGCCAGGCTTTGCACGGGTATAAAATATACATATAAACCTTTCTCTTTAAACACTAAACACTTTATCTATTAAAAAACCGCATGAAAATCCGTTTCGTAGTTTTAAAGATTTAAGCATACAATGGGACATAGGGACAGAGATCGCGACTTTGTTTTGTTATGATTAGATTCCGTTTTACACTTTCAAATAATAAAGCGCTGTAAAACTGCAAAAACTGACTTAAATATCGCGATTTGATCAATAATATTTTATTTAAAAGTAGCTTATAGGTCTGAGATGCTTCCATATAAATGTTAACAACATCTGACAGGTTTTTGAGTCATTCTTAACACTGCAACTGTATTAAATACCTATCCTAAAAAAAAAAATCATTTATTCTTTACGGACGTGTACACTCGCCAATAGTAATTAAGCGCTGTAAAACTGCAAGAAACAGACTTCAATATTATTGCGATATCGCGGTTTGATAATTATTCTTTTATCTAAAAGTAGCAAGAAAGTCTGAGATAATTTCATACCAATTTGACAACATCTGACAGGTTTTTGAGTCATTCTTAATACTGTATACTTATACCTATCCTAAAAAGATACTATGTTTATTCTTTACGCGCGTTTACACTGTCAAATAATAACTAAGCGCTGTAAAACTACAAAACACACTCTTCAATATAATTAAATCGCGATTTGGTTATTCTTTTAACTCAAAATAGATAATAAGTCTGAGATGGTCCCTTATAAAATATAATTTTAACGACATCAGCCAAGCATTTATTGGGTGATACTTAACGTGAGCATACGTCCCTTTCTGAACGGGACAGTCCCGTTTTCAGAGTGTCTGTCCCGGCGTCCCCAGCGAGGCCGACATAGTCCCGTTTTCCGTTTTGCGTGGAATTAACGCACCCGTCGAAAGAGTTTTTTCTCAAATGAACAAAATATGGACAAGTAATAAAACATAAATGAGTGTCGTAGTTAAAGTTAAGAAAGCTACGTTGATTACGAAGATAAATATAAATAAATCATGCACGGAGTTCCACATTTATCTAAAAACAAGAACCGATATTTTGAAACTGTTCCGCTAATAAATACAAAAATACGACTTAGAAGTCACGCCCCGTTCTCTAATTATTTTATGTTATTCTCATTCTATCTTCTATAAAAAAAAATAAACACTACAAACTTTTATTTTTATTATATATTTCCGCAGGTGTCCCGTTCTGAATTAAAAAAAATAAATAGTCACGTTAGTGATACTTAGAATTGTGTTGAATATCCCAACGAAAGAAGCTGTATCTTTTACGGTTGTCACTTAAAAATAATAAATAAAGGGTTGTAAAACTACTAAAAATTGACTTAATTCCTATGTTGCGTTTAGACAATTGTTTTGTCAAAAGGTAGTGAATGATTCTCAGTTGGTTCCAAATTTTATTATCATCCAAAAAGTGTTTTTCAGTATACTTAGTATTGCATTAAATATTCCAAAAAGAAGCTAGGTATATCCTTTTCGTTCAATAAATCTATAGAAAAATAAACAAACATGTCATTAATTTGTTTATAACATTGTTATAAATACGAAAATCTGTGTCTATTGTCCTTTCATGGCTAAACTGATTCTGATGAAATTTAATACCTAAAGATCCAAATTCTGGCATAGGCTATTTTGTTTTCGAAAATCAGCTCCTTAAAGCCTACGACAGGGATGATGAAATTGACTATTCTACGTCGCGGGCACACAGCTAGAAAGCAAATAAATCGTACACAAAGCGGCATCTATAATTCACTAACTTATTTAATTAAATATTCCAAAGTTTCCAACACACACGTTATGTCGTTTTCAATGCAATTTTGTATACCCGTATAGTTTACTCAATGACTTAACAATTTGTTGAAGTCGGTTGGAAAGTTTTAAAACGTACATACATACATACATACATATCTTCACGCCAAGTCCCTTACATGGTAGGCAGAGAGTATCGAGTGCCAGACCTCACGATCGAAAGAAAAGGTACGAAAAGAGGCAGATGCGGCGATAGGGGCCGCCACCCATCACGCCAGGCCCGTGCAGGCGAATCGAGGAGTGGAGAGTGCCAAATAGGCACGTGGAATGTGAGAGGGGGAATGGAAGTTTTAAAACGTGTATGATATTAATATAAAATAAAAATAATTCAATTAAATCAAATACAAAATTAGATAATAGGATAGAATAGGACGTTTATTTGACCCCTTTTTATGGATTGCGAACATATAAAAATAAATCATTTTCGAGAAATTGAAGAATTTTGAGAAACGAATAGATTTTTGGTGTCTTTTTTTGCAAAAAGGAAAAACTGACCTGTTTTATTATAATAACGATTATTTATTTCACTACTGAATTACTAGTATAATAAAGCTGAAGAGTTTGTTTGTCTACTTAAACGCGCTAATCTCAGGAACCAAATCAAATCGTATATTTGAAAAATCCGAACCGAACCCGATAGCCGATATTTCAAAGTAGCGTTTCGATAGCTCTTTGAGATGCTGCACTATTGAAAGTCTTGACTTTTGATCTCGATGAAGGTCCTCGTTGTGGACGTACCACGGGCTAAAGCTATTCTGAATTACTTGTAATATCTAAAGCCCGTCACATACGCAGCTATAATATATATTAATATGAACTATAGCAAGACATATTACAATGTATTTTCTAAACAAATATTCAAGCGACCGCACACGCAACTATAATATATTTTTCTATGACGCCACCAAAGAATATATTATCGCATTGTAATACATATTACTGGATACTATGGTAAAGCAAGACATATACCATCAATGAATGAGGGCTAAACATATATTATAGCATCGTCTCCGTGTGTGGTAGCTTACAGAAATATATATCATAGTGCGGCATATTAATATATATTATAGCTACGTGTGACGGGCTTAAAGATGGATCGATGGATTCCTAGGATGGATGGATGGTCTTAGGCCGTGGTTATCTCTTACTATCCAGAGATCCGTGTGCTTGTTCACTATCGTATTGCATAAACA
>NJDD01000434.1:171982-191158 GCA_002245505.1 Calephelis nemesis
ACAATGCTTATAAAGTACATTAAATCAATAAGTAAAACATTACCCACACTACCATGCATTTGACACACACAAACAAATATATCGATGACAACGATAAAAGATCACAGATGGCGCATTAAAAAAATTGGAAACAAAGTAGTTGGTTTTGAGAAATGAAGATGAAACTCTGGACTATAACTGGCAGGTTCATACTGCCACACACGTCAGATATTTTCCGCACGGAATTAAAGTGGATTTGTATGGAGTGCCATCTTGCTCAAAATTTCTAAATCAGATTCCGTAAAAGGATATCAGATTATCGTTACAAAATTCCATTTCGGAAAAAAATCTAACCACAAATACTTAAAAATCTACCACATACATTCTGATTTCGGATTTTTTTTCACGTGATTTAAGAGGATTTGCATAGGCGAAAATTTCATATCGAAATGTCGGAACATGATTCCGTAGAATTCCACATGTATGTAGCGGACTTTACGGCACAAACTAATCAAACGTACGACCTAACTTTGAAAGCGAATTTCCTAAGTAACGTTATTGTTGTGTCGCTTTTAACGATTCTATAGCAGGTAGAGACATCCCTTTTCAAACCCCTCGACCAAAGGCACACGTGTTCAAAGTTAAAATAAATCAGTGGTTGTAGAATAGTTTGATTTATGGGGGATGTGATATAATAGTTTGATCTTTGTGTAGATGGTGTCTTGTTACTTTTGGGTGGTTTGAATGGAACATATTGAATCAGTATCGGAAAGTATCTAGTTTTAAAACGAATAATTAAACGAAGCTGTTCAGAACGCATAAAACTTTTTTTGAGTCGACTCAAAAAAGGAGGTTTCTGAATTCGACCCTGTTGGCCTTTTGGTCTAGTTGATTTCAAATGTATTCGTTGATAACTGTGACCTTAGATTAACTGTGACGTTTATAAACTAATATAGTTTTCAGAGGTTGCGCGTAAATTTTATAAAAATACATTGTTAGTGTATCTTCTACACGCCCACATCCCTGAAGTGGTAGGCAGCGGCACAAGCACCCATGACTAACTGCAGACACTAAGTCCTACAATGTGATAGGATTGCCACCGGGCAGCCACGGCAATCCCGGGTAACTGGGACCGAACCCAGGACCTATGAAGTCAAGTCCAACACCGGACCACAGAGGCGCTATTCTTGTACTTTTGTATAATTTAATAAAAAAATCTCAAAACTTAATATTAATCTGACACGAGAATAATAAATGAACCCTTACCTAACTCTTCTGGGATATGTGCTTGAAGATACTTTTTTGTATGTAATAAATAAATAAATAACCCTGGACAAGTTACACGAATTGAATCTAACCACAAAGTAAGCAAATTATATGCTTGTGTTTATGGGTGTTAGTCAACCATAATAATACATAGAAATACTTAAATAGCTACCAGAATAAATTGAATAAACACCGAGACCTGGAAATGTAGACATCTAAATGTTTATCACAAAAATGCCTGCCCCCATCGGGAATCGAACCCGAGCTTCGCGGTAGTTAGGCGTGTACGCTAGCCACTCGACCAACGAGGCAATCAACACACATGTCTGATTTGATGTATAAAAGAATTAGGTTAACAACAGGTAAAATCATAGCACCAGTTACAGTCAAATTTGTATTAGGTATTAACTTATATTCCAGTCAACTATAACAAAACAGAGTCTGACTCATTGTTTGTTATATTTACAAAAACCGGTTTAGTTCAGAAAAAAGTGATGCGCCGACGCACTGACCTGCACACTCGCGGCTTGGTATAAGGGCTCCTATGTATACCGACAAAACTGTCGATCTGACGTTTTTCTAATATTTAATTTTTCGAAAACATAATCAATCTTTATTTAATTACTATGTGGTAAATGTGGCGTGTCTTTTGCAATAACTAGCCCAGATTACCTTATCTTTACCTTAATTTTTCCTGCGTTGTTGTGTCAGTCCTGAGTACTCACTATCGTCGTCCAGTTTGGAACGTAATGTAGTCGACGTATTTACGGAATATATTTAATAAGTACTAGTTTCAGCTTAGTACCTTTAACATATTGTATGGTCAGTGAATAGCGTATCACGAGGAAATCGGTCAATGTGTCAAAATGTGTTAGAAAAAAAGGCTGTTCAAAGCCTTAACAAAGCTAGTCCGTAAGATTTGCAATTGCCATTAAAACATAAATTAGATCTCTTGGCAAAACTGACATAAGTTTTGCCAATGACATAAGTTTTGCCAATGAGATCTAATTTATGTTTTAATTATCTATTTTAAACGCTATACCTACAAATGTTATTTCTTTACCATATTTCTTTATTATTTACCTAATTAGTTATTATAAACTATTGAGATAAAAGTTATATCTTCACTCTCGATAAGCAGTAGGTACTTCTTAGTCCCACAATGTGTTAAAGGGCAATCCTGTCGCAAACTACGTCCTTATCTCGGGCAACGTTAATGAATTGGAAAAATTAAAAACACGTATCTGATTTGCCACATTCTAGAATCGAACTCTAAAGTCCCTCTACCCAACAGTTGGCCAATGGTACCACTGGACTAGACTACAAAAGCGATCTATTATAAAATGTTAAAATTTCACTTACGTCAGTTTATCAAAGATTTAACGATATGATTGTGTGCGTGCTTTCAATACGTATCAGTTTGTGCGTGTGTGTACCATCTAGCGAGTTTCGACCTGTTTATTGCGGTTAAGTAAGATTAATGCTGGAGGTAAGCCACTTTCTACTAACACAGTAGGTTACAAGCATAGAAATGCAGTTCAATAGATGTGAAATACAATTTAAGCTGCAATTCAGATTTAGTTTATTAATGTATAGTACCTACTACTATTTAAATTATGCGCTTTACACTTTTTCCTCTTTTTACACTTTGTACTTTTATTTTTAAATTAGCTGACTTAATCTAAATTTAAGCGAAATGATTAATTGTGTATATATAGATATCTTTAAAATACATTCGGATTTCTGAAGATTGACGAATATAGCCGAAGAACATCATTTAAATATGTACCTAGTACTAATACAGTAAGCAATGCCGATATCAGATACCTTAATACTTTGTAGTAATGTAAGGAGGCCAAAATCTGCATTGCTTACTATAAGAATGGATCTCATCAAAAACAAAAATGTGAAATGATTGCCAAGTTCAATTTTGAATCAACGTTCTTATGAAAAACATAATAAGAGAACGCGATATAAATACATAATAATATAATCGACTTCAAAAATCAAAGGGTATATATTTTGATTTCTACATTTTTTACGTATATTATTCGATTTCGCCGTCATTTCTGAACATAATGTTTGATTTTTTTTTATATATATATAGTATGTTAATGAGGTGGAACTATGCCGCTAAGTCTGGATCTGATGATGGAACTCCTGGGAAACAAGAAAATTCTATTTTTTTTCTGTACTTTATTGTTTTTTTATTATTATCAAAGTAGAAGAAGAGGAAGTAATTTTTAATGATTTATTAGAGATATTTAGGGAGATATTCGAGATATTTATTAATTTCATCACTCGTATTAATTACTAAAAACTGGAACTCTGTGTCAATACATTTGTTTGCTAAAGAAGGAAGCTCTATTTAGGATGATATTGGAAGACAAACAAAAGCAGACGGATTTCCTGATGGTAAGAAATTCACGTCGCCTAGAGACACCTAAGGCCGGGATCTTAGGTCTAGAGCAAAAGTAAATTTACCTACCGGTTACATTACCGTCCAAACCGGAACACGTCAACGGCAAGCATTGACGTTATGGCGGCAGGAATAGGTAAGGCGGTGGTACCAATCAAGACGAGTCGAAACTATACCACCTACTAGGGATGTCACGGTGTTTGTGACGTTATGCCTATGCTAGCCTTTTACGAGCTGCCAGGCAGAAATGCAGATGGTCTATTTTGCACAAAAGCCCGGACCAACACAAGAGATACTTTCTTCAATTTCCATCTCAAAAATTTTAAGCTGAATAGAAGTTCAACATAGACCCTATGCCTGTGGACATCACCTCCAAATCTGTCGACGTAAGGTACGAAATAATCTCGTAAGTTATGATATTGTATGTTTAGGACCCTAAGAAGTATTACGCACAAAGATTGATGGGTGTGGGTAATCTTTTGCACAAACTTCGGAACGTGTATGTCCTTCCGACCCTTACAGCTGCAAGAGCTACATATTTTAGTGTGAGTTTGGGCGCCAAGGAGAGAAAAGATGGTCGAGTTCGATGCAATAAACGAAAGTTATGGCCATTCTAAAATGTGAATTTCATCTGTAATGATGAACTCATTTGATGGGTACTCAGAATTGTGCAGATAGAACATAACTACCCGCGTTAGAAAGACAGCAAACGCGTTAACGGGTTAGAAAGAATTTAAAAATTTCGCCACGGGACTTGAATCCTCAGTAGCTCAATTGGTTAGAGCATTTGTCGGCTTGAGACGAAAGGTTACAGGTTCAAATCCTATCTGGGGCGAAATTTTTTTTTCTTTAAAATTTATTGAATATTAACGTTATGCATTTTTGATATTTTGGAATGGGTAGGGAATAATTTTGCACGAATTGCAAGTACAAATCCAAGCAACACAAAAACAGATTTTTAGATCTCACGTCGTCTTATTCGCGCATGCGCCCTGCGCCGTCTTACGATCTGACGCGAGTTTAGCAGGTTTTTACCTATTCCAAAAAAAGTGCACAACGCCGCTAAAGAAGATTTCACTTCAAAAATCCCGGAATATAAAACCACGGCATTGAAATGTTACGCCAGCGGGCGTTGTCAAACAAACCTTATTATTATGTACACATGATATGATACTAAGATTAGCGACTTCTTTATTATGTTAAGAAATTATCATTTTTAAATAGTAAACAACTTCATAGTATAAAATAAATTAATTTCAAATTCAAGAATGTGTTCCTCAACTTTCATAGTTTTTTAAATTATCTCGTCATACGATTACTTTAAATAAATCAAAACTACTCAGAATACTTCGTAATGCATTTTACCTTAAATAATTAATTACGTAGCCAAAACATTGATATAACTAATTAACTTGTACCTATTTAATTAAAACAACGTTATTTAAAGTCAACCTGGCCATATTGTTCAGATAGATTTAATGAATACTTAATATCATAATTATTTTAATTAAATATTCCTTATTTACAATTTTATAACGTATTTAATATACATTTTAGAAGCAACAGGGGTTTGAGAAGCTTCGAGGTCAATAAGGGCTGGTTTACACGATGCGGCAATGCGTCGCACCGCAAAGATTTTTGGTGTTTTGGTCGGAGAATACGTCAGTACACAAATGTTAATCCTCTTTTTGGTGCTTCATATATTTAATACGTCTTTCTGTAGTAATTACTACATAGCTCTTACGGTCAAAGGATAAAATACAATCCTTGTTATAACTGATAGTCTGATCCTGAATTTTTAAACTACTTGGTAGATAAGTCAGTTTTTTATTACTTTCATTGATTAGTCTATGTCCAGCAATTAAAGACATAAAAATTTGTAACTGTATTTTTTAGTTTTTTAATCGTGTTTCTTTGCTTTTCCCCGATCTTGAAAAACGATGAGGTTATATGTTTGACTCCCATATTTTTTACGTATGTTAATAGTTCTTTGTCATTTCTAAATCCATGTTATAAATAATTTTTTTATTTGAAAGACCTTACTTTAGGGATGGTTCCAACCAATCTGGATCTAATTATGGTATCTCATAGAAATCGAGGAAAATATTTAAACTTTACGTACGTAGATGATTTACTTATAGAAATTCCATTCGCTTTTTTGCAGCTTAAATTATAATTAATAATTCCAAGTTATGAATTTAGCTTGAACTCTTTTTTACATATTTCATTTTCTCAATGGCAATCAAATAGCATTAAGGAGTCTCCCCACTCGTCTTGCAAACTGTCAATCGCAACGGCCCCGCTCATGAGCCGCATCGCACACGCAACGTGACGTGTGGTAGAGCACTTACCGTGCGATAACAATCTTAATGTAACAAGACGTAATTATCATGTTCAGTGCGTTTTATAACCTAGTTTATCAGTACATTTATATCGTGTAAATCCTGTGTTTTTACTGCTGTAACCTCAAAAGTCAGGAGTTCCGCGATTCAGTACAAGTATAGAAGCATGTGTACTCGTAAATGGTAATTTTAGCTAACTACAACAAGACCTTTTTTGATCCTAAGATAAGAGTTAGGAGCTCTTTTCATCAAAGACGAAAAAAATTGATTTTACAAAAAGTGCTATACATTACCGACATGATAAGTAAAGAAAAAAGAAACTTTGACCTTTAGATAAGAGCCAAAACATACCGTTATTTTAAACAAATAAGAATATAATACAAATACAGACAGTAAAGAATGAAGATTTAAAAAAAGTAGAAAAATCTGTGAATACTAAAAAGGATATAATTAAAATAATATTTTCAATTATAACAATTGAAAAATAAATAAAAGAGTAATGAATTTATAGCTGCAATGGCGCATTACCTATATTTTTTATGTAAGTGACAACCGTGGCTTATAGGCACCATAGATGTTTCTGGAGCTTCGCTGTTGTATATGTTAGGCTTATAGTGCCAATCTACCGGCTACCTTACCCTCCGAATGAGACGATAAATCCCTACCCGGGCAAGCTGCTGCTCTCAACCACCAATAGTTTTGTTAGAAAAGACATATATTAACCTGTGCTCGCCTCTTATGAGCTATCTGTCAGAGAGACAGATGATCCTCAGCGGACTTAAACTCAGAAACATGACCTAGCTTCCCAATAAATATCCATCAAAATCTGCTAATTATTAGCCAGTAAATCGCGTAACAAACATACAAAAAATATACAGTTGAATGGATAACCTACAACTTTTGGAAGCCGATTAAAAAACTTTCGCATTTATAATCCTACTAATATTTTAAAAGCGAAAGTTTGTAACGTTGAACGGATTTAGATGAAACTTTACGGGGATATAGTTTATACACGAGAACAACACGTATAGCATAAAACAAAATCGCTTCCTTTGTTAATATGTCACTTTATATGCTTAAATCTTTAAAATTACGCAACGGATTCTGATGCGGTTTTATTAATAGATAAAGTGATTCAAGAGGAAAGTTTATATGTATATTTCATAACCGTGCGAAGCCAGGCCGAGCCGCTAGTTTTATAACAAAATTGGTGTAGTATAATATAATTTGGTACGCGGCTGAACCCGTGAATGGAAGCTAGTATTCTATATAGTACGGATACCTAATTCGGTCATTGACATCAAACCGATAGAAGGGTCGAACTTACCACATTGGGGCACAATGAGCCTGTCCAGACCATTAGATTCCATTGATGGAGCTGGAATGAAATATTGAGGAGGGTATTGTATATATAACGTCAAAGATTTGAACCTTGTATCCTCGGGATCGGGGATTGCTCCAGATTTGGCAGAGCACTCTACCGTATTACAAATCTTAAGTTCTCTACTATCAAAATCTTTTTTTTACACTCTTAATATTATATTGCTTAAATTAGTACAGTACTACTATTTAAATTATGCTCTTCGGTTTTACACTTTTTACCCTTTTTACCTTTTATACTTTGATTATTAAATTGGGTCACCTAATCTAAATTTAAGCGAAATGATTAATTATGTGTATTGTGTGATAACAGCTCTTTAAAGATATCTTTAAATTACATTCGGATATCCGAAACTTGACGAATATAGCCGAAGCGTATAATTTAAATAGAAATACTGTACTACAGTTTTAAGCTAGCCTAAACTTTAAACGAAATGTAAATGTATTCGTACATAAATTGGAATTGTTTCACGAAGTGCCAATAATAAAGAGTTCACTACTTGACTACCACAAGTTGGCAACGCTCATGTGTTTTTTGTCAATCCGTTCCATCTGCTTGTTTGCAACCCAATCTGGAAAAATTTAAATATTTGCCTAAACTCACTGGAAGTGACCTAAGTCATTGTAAAATTTATGGCAAGTTCTATCTAGATAATAGAATAAACAGAGTTCTGTGTTCTATTTTTTGGTTTTATGATATTTGTAGGCCAACAGGCAGACGGATTTTGTCATGGTAAGAAGTTCACGCTGCGTAGAGACACCAAAGATGGTAAAGGTGGTAACAGAGCCCGGGATGTTAAGCCTCGAACAAAAGTAAGTTTACCGGCTACTTCATCCTCCGAAGCGGAACACATCAATGGCAAGTACTGACGTTATGACAGCAAGAATAGGTAAGGCGGTGGTACCAACCCAGACGAGTCGCTGCGAAACTCTACCAAAATCAGATGTCACGGTGTTAGTGACGGTAAGCCTATATACATATAATGTGTCATTCATTATAAGAACAGTAAAAAGAATAGTCTGGGAAAAAAATTAACTGCTTACAACTAGGGAGAGAACAATGAGTAGTTTGTGGACCCCAAACATCCATTAAAATAATACCCCCTGATTACACACGCCCATAAATATCTTGAATGACAACTGTGTGTATTACTATGTATGTAATGTATTGTATGATGTTAGTAGTTTCCTATTTTTTGTGTTACGTAACTAAATTTATAAGGTACTAGCTGTTCCCGCAAGCTTCGTTCCGCCCATTCAGTTTGTATGGGAAACATTAAAATGTTGTTTTTCCCAGTTTCCTCACAATTGAACAGAATAAAAAGTATTCTATGTCCTTCTCCCGGTTCTAAGCTACCTCCCCACCAATTTGCAGCCTAATCGGTTCAGCCGTTCTTGAGTTATAAATAGTGTAACTAACACCACTTTCTTTTACATATATATAGATTTTATTTTCGTCGACTATATATAGTCGTCGAGTATATATACTTCTATACTAATATTATAACGATGAAAGGTTTGATTTTTTGTTTGTTTGAAATTAATAGGCTCCGAAACCACTGGACCGATTTTAAAAATACTTTCAGCTTTAGAATGCTAAATTGAGAGACATAGGCTTTTTTTCATCAAAATCGATGCAGTAGAAGCCAAGTTACGCAGGCGAAGCTGCGTAAAACTGCTAGTAATACATAATTGATCGAGATAGAACACAAATTGCAGTTGGTAAAAAAATCAAGGTTATTTGCCGAAGAGGTAGGCAGAGGCACATACCAGGGTACCCACGACTAGCCGAAGACACTAAGTCCCACAATGTGATAGGTGGCAAGCCTATCGCCAACCAGCCACGTATCCAATCCCGAGCAACATTTTTTTTTATTAGAAAATTGGAAAAACCAAATTTTTTTCTAGCCCGACCCGGGAATCGAACCCGGGACCTCATGCAGTCAAGTCCAATACCTGGACCGCTAGACCACAGAGGTGATTGGCATCTTGGCGATGTATAGGCATATCATCAAAATAATTATCTTACTGTCATTCGAAGACATAGGCTATTTATGAAATCGCTATAAATCCATCATAGGGGGGGTTAAATAAGATAACATTTGAATAGTGTAATCGGAGCGTGTAGAGCTATATTGTATTGAAACACCATTGTTTCTTGTTCAGGATACTCTGGGTAGATAGTACGATAATTCCCAGACAATTGTTAATGGCCGACGGCGAATTGTTTGATTGGAAATATAGGCGTTGGCTAATATTAGGTACATAAACATTTTATTATTATATTTTCCTCTGACCCTTCGGCCAGACAGTTTGTGAAAGTCGGTGATAGTTATAGTATTACGACGTAGAAAATTTTTAGCACTATCGTGTTCCGGTCCGGGTAGAGTATCCAACAGCTGCGATGTAATGCTTTAATATCATGTGCATAAAATATAGACAATGCAGAAGATTAGTAACAACTAAAAAGAGCAAATGTATGGCAGGCCACGTCCTTGAGTCGAGAGGAAGCCGGAAGCGGCGAAAATGACGTTTGTCAGAGATGACAACCGCAGACTACTAACTATCGAATTACAGATTAACCCTTTACTAATAAAACTTACGCGCCCGTTGATCTGGTGTGTAACTTCACTTTGGCCAACAAAAAAATACAATCACAACAAAAATGAATACCCAATTTGATCAAAATCGGTCGAGCGGCTTAGCCATTAGCGTACTCGTAACAGATGGACTTTGGCATTTACAATATTAATCTCATACTAGTATGGATAACATAAAAAAAACAATAGTTGCCTCTGTGAGGTAGTGGGTCAGGTATTAGACTTGATTGCATGAGGTTCCGGGTCGGGCAACAAAAAGAAAACTTGGTTTTTCCAATTTTCTAATAAAAAAAATGTTGCCTGGGATTGGATATGTGCCCGGTTGGTGACAGGCTTGCCACTGATCAATTTGTATTTTCGGCTAGGCGTGAGTGCCCTGGTTACCTCTTCAGCCTGTTACCTCTTCAGGGATATGTTTTGTAGTAACACAAAGCAAGATATATATTTTTCACCCGTCTTACGAAATGGGAAACGTAGGTACGTTAAAATTTCAACCTTTGAACGACATATTCTAATTAATTTTGCACGTTTCCCGCTGTGCGCGTCCTTGATCGTTTATTTCATTTTTACTTATTTTTAGACGACTAATTGCAGAAATCGTAAAAAGCAAGATGGAAAAATTATTTCTTAATTTACAATACAATTACAATTTATTGTGTACAAAATACAGAGAAATTACAAATACATCAAAATAACTTAAACTGAGGAGATACACAAAGGCGGCCTTATCGCCAAGTCAGCGATCTCTTCCAGACAACTCTAAAGTTTTTTGTTATCTTGGACTTTTAACAAACAACTGAATACAATATTAAATGAAATAGATTTATTGATTTACTTTTAAATTAGAGAAACCGGTTATGGTGTACCAGTGTGAACAACAACAAAAAAAACAATACAACCCATAGTTTGTTTTAAAGTGTGTATTTAATTCTAAAATATTCAATTACACCGGAAAAAAAATTTATACGAACTATAGCTAAGAACTTTCCCCGTGTTGGTCCAGGCTCCTTTGCAGAATAGACCATCTGCCTTCCTTGCGAGGCAGCTCGTAAAAGGCGAGCATAGGCTTACCGCCCCTAACACCGTGACATTTGACTAGGTGGTAGAGTTTCGCAGCGACTCGTCCGGATTGGTACCACCGCCTTACCTATTCCTGCCGCCATAACGTCATGACGTGTTCCGGTTCGGAGGGTAAGGTAGCCAGTAAACTATATTTTGCTCGAGGCCTAACATCCTGACCTCAGGTTGGCAACGCACCATTACCATCTTTGGTGTTTCTAGGCGGCGTGAATTTCTTACCATCAGGAAATACGTCTGCTTGTTTGCCTTCCTATAACATAAAAAAAACTATCTCAATCATATTAGCTTTCATACAAAAAATCCGCATCGAAATCGGTCTATCTATCAAAATTTATATTGCCACCGTATGCCGGTGGCAATATAAATTACGCAATTACAGAGTACGCACAGAGTGACGCTGTGTTTACTCTCTCCTTACAATAAGTCAAACTTATAACATCGTTCTTTTTCTGACCTGGCATTTGACAAAACCTGAAGTCTCTATCAGCAGCAGAAAACTGGTTTTTAACATCTTAAAAAAGCCAAGGCCGAATTTCTTCGCTTGCCACCCGCTATAGAACCCAGCCATGTGCCTACCAACGGGAAGTTACTCAACTGGCATATTCCAAGATATTTCCTTTGTGTTGCCATTCCGAGATGAAGCCTTTTTATCGTTACTTTATTAGTAAACTGGTTTGCATTTTATATCCAAAATAGTAAGAACATCTGTAAATGATACATCTAATTATGCGTTCTCTACTTATATAGAAAATATAAATTTATGCGTGTCTGTGTGTGTCTCTCTGTGACGACATAGCTCCTAAGCATTTTTTCATGTTACAGGAAGGCAAAAAAAGCAGACGGAATTTCTAAGAAATTCACGCCGCCTAGAAACACCAAAAGTGTAACCACTTTTACCACCTCGTGCGTTGCCAAGCCAACCTTAGGCCTCGAGCAAAAGTAAGTTTACCTTCTACCTCACGCTCTGAACCGGAACAAGTTAACGGCAAGCATTAAAGTTATGGCGGCAGGAATAGGTAAGGCGGTGAAACCAATCCTGGCGAGTCGCAGCTAAATTCTACAATCTAGTCAGATATCACGGTGTTAGTGACGGTAAACGCTAGCCTTTCACTTGCTGCCTAGAAGAAAGCCAGATGGTCTATTCTGTAAAGGAGCCCGGAGCAAACACGGGTTTTTAAACATGTTCAAAGGAGTCCATTCGACGTTTGGCCATTTTAATACACGTATAATACATATTTCAACATATTATATTTTACATAATCTTGTATGTTGGAAATGTCATATTAGGCAAATCAGGTTTCGTATTCTCGTTTAATATTAAATCCTAAGACATCCCTAATGAGGAGCACTTATCTTGTTCGTCGCTAGAGCACTTCGTCTTGTAATAAATAAATGTTTGCAGCTATCTTTTATCTTCTTAATATATAAACGACTAAAAGCTTATTTCAGAGTTTATTAGGTTTAAATCGCCAAGAACTGCAGGGCTACTCTTGAATCTCGATTTTATGCAAATTGAGTATTGGAATCGGATATCATTTGAGGTAATCTTTAATACAGTACTAGCCGATCGGAGGATAAGGTTCTCATATCCTGAGGTTGGCAACGTACCTTTATCACCCTTGATGTCTCTAGTCTAACCGGTGTAAATTTCTTACCATCAGGAATTCCGTCTGCTTGTTTGCCTTCCAATAATTCGTTAATTTAAAAACAATTGGTTAAGAAGCATAAGAAGTTCCGTTACAACTGTTGCTGTAACCTTCACCATAAAAGGTAACAACTAACGAGGGTTAATAAAGACTACTAATGGTTTTTGTATTGTTACTGTCGGTTAACCTAACAATGAATGTCACTTCAATATACTTACACTTACACTTGGACAAATTCTTAAGTCTTTTACTTTATAATATTTTTTAAGTACATTTCATACTTAATTAAAAATTCATTTTTTAATGATATTGGAAGGCAAACAAGCAGACGGATTTCGTTATGGTAAGAAATTCCCGCCGCCTAGAGACACCAAAGGTGGTAATCGTACGAAGCCAACCTGAGGCCGGGATGTTAGGCCTCGAGCAAAAGTAAATGTACCGGCTACCTTATCCTCCAAATCGGTACACGTCAGCGGCAAGTGCTGTGCAAGTGGAATGGCGGCAGGAATAGACAAGGTACCGATCCGGGCGAGTCGCTGCGAAACTACCACCTAGTCAGATGTCACTGCTCAGATGTTCGGCAGCTCGTACTGCTTGGAAGGAAGGCAGGTGGTCTATTCTGCAATTGAGCTCGGACCAACACGGGAAGATCAACATGCTCTCTGAGTTTCTTACACCGGATCTTTTCAGTTTGTGGCCGCGATTCAGATTCGGTGGTAGTTTATAAAAATGTCGATGGGCAATCAAGCAACTTTTTTATGGTCAAAGTGAATCAAGTTTAGTTTTTTTATGATATTAGAAAACAAGCTAGCAGACGGATTTCCTGATGGTAAAAAATTCACACCCCCAAGAGACACCAAAGGTGGTAATGGTGCGTTGCCAATTTGAAGCAAGGATGTAAGGCCTTGAGCAAAAGTAAGTTTTTTTATTCTGATTTTAAATCGATTTCAAAAAAGGAAGTATGTTATTCGATATTGTCGGTCATTTATGATTTTAAATTATTTTTATATAAAAGAGCTTACTTCCAAGGTGACCACCACGTCAGAATCTAATGAAAAAAAATCTAAGGAAACCGAGAAAAATACCTAATTTTTGTATAATTAGGGCCGCTTGCACGTTTATGCATTTACCTCGGAGTTAGTTTCTAACATAGAGCTAAACCAATTATTTGACAATTTCACCCATAATTAACTTTACGTTCCAGGGTTAAGTTAGCGCTTAACTAGGGTTAAATCACATTTTATTTGGCAGTTTAACTTAATATTAAATGTAACCCGGAAATGTACAAGTGGCCCTTAGTTACATAATATTAAATAAAAATCAGTTTCTAGCAGTTGAACTACGGTGAAATAATTGCGTTTCATTTCTGAAAACCTGGCGGTTTTAGTCTTATATTTTCTTTTAAACATTTCAACTTAATTGGCCTCTTATGAAACAAGTACTTATCCTAAGAACGTCAAAACGTATAGCAATAACCGTTCTGCTAGCCAATGTAAAACATTATTATAAAACAGTTAATTATACAGAGGATGTTTATGAATGACGCTCCATAGAGCATTGAAAACCATCTTATTTCAACATGCCGATACTGAATAATATCTTTTGAAGTCTCGCTTTATAAATTTCTCGACTATTTCCCGTTTACGATATTCGCAACGAATCAAAAGCTAGCAATTTAATAAAATGCTTTCGTGTATACTGGAGCAAAACTAGGGTGGTAATACGTTTTTCGGAGAGCAGGATTGTCCTGCTTTATAAAATCCGATATTTGTTTTGTTTGATGGATGTTGGCTTTTCTATCATCTACCATATCGTAACATTTCGGAACGAAGACTAGAAGATGTAAATCTTTGTCAATCCTTTGCATATTGAGGGATTAATAATCGTGACTGAATTAAAGTCAGTGAAGTATTTGTTAGTAGGTATTTCAATGATATGAAATAAATTTTTATGCGTTAATCTATTATAACAACAAGAATTGACGGGAGTAAAAATGTTTTGTCAATTGTATAAATTAAGTTGATAGCACTTTTTAAATTCTACATAATATTATTTTCAAATGATAATTTTGAAAAGTTCTAATTAAATATATTATTCCAAAATTACTTGTTTCTAAAAGTCGGTTTAGGTATCAACGTCGAGCAGGATAATAAAACAGTTTAGTTAAAGAAAAATTATAATGCAAACATGTACTATAATTTAATAAAACGCTTGTTATGCATACTTCACCTTGGGCTTCAACCCATGTGTTGAAACTGTTCATGTAAATTTTTCATTTCTATGAGAATTTTTGGCAGCCTAAAAGTAGTAATACTTTTGTCTATGTTCTTTAACGGGTCATAAAATGCTAATGCTAAATTTCATCATACATCAGTTTTAAAAAATGTATATAAGTATGTTAGCTATACAAACTTTTGAATTTATAATATTAATGAGTTAAGACAACTAGCGAAGTAATATTTTTCATTTAACATCTATTTATGTAGTCCCGTTTTAATGCAAAAAATGGACACCCTAGGTTTAACCGTTGCTCGTATTATATGGTAATATTTTACGCTAGCATTCTATGATGGGTGTGGAACTGTGGGTACATGGCGGGATGCACTCCCATGCGCTTCTATTCAGATTTGGTGTCAGAGCCGTCTCTGTTATCGTGTAGTGAGATTTTGATCAAAACAGTGATACAAAGCGCTAAATGTAAATAAAGTTACAAGTACTTTTCTATATCTTTGTCCAATAAAATATGTTTTTTTTTTGTTATTTTCTTTTATCATTTTAGCTTTTTTATTAGTTTAGTTAATGTGTAGACAAGTTACGTAGTATGCCTTAGTATATTTTTTGTTTTGATGATTTCTGCTATAGGGATCGCTATCAGAAATCCCGGTATGGGATACGCTCACTTTTTGTATGTTGGCCCATAACTATCATTTCCAAGTAACTTTTTGGAAAAGTAAAATACTAATATTAGAGGGTGTTCCAGTTTAGGTATGGAAAATAAATTATATGCTTGTGACAAACAACCATACTAATACATAGAAAAAAAATGCATAGATGCCAGCATAAATTAAAAAAAAATAAACACCCAGGCCAGGAAATACAGACATCTTAAAGCGGTTGGTCGGCGTGTTATTGTTAATTAGGCGTATGCCCACTCTACCAATGAGGCGGTCAGTATCAATCAATAAACAAATCAATACTAACTGAATCCAATGTGACAACCATTTATATCATAGTGTCACACTTTTCATCTAGACACCAGCAATTTGAGCATTCCTAAGGTTAAATTTTGCTTGCACTTAAGTTTTTTAGAGAGATATTCTGTGTGTTAGTAGTAGGTAATTATAACTTGTTCTGTCAAAAAAAAATTGCATGATAATAACATGCTTTATTTTCACTTTGATTAAAGAATATATGTATCGTGTGATTTTAAACTAATATTGTTGCGTGTGTTTTCATGAAATGCTATCTGTAACAAGAATTAATAATTGATACACGAGTAGCTAAATTTCAAATATGGCCGACAATATTATCTGAAACTGCCGCGTTTTGACACGAACAAAACTTGTATGGAATAGTTTAAGTATTTTTATGATAATGGAACGCAAACTACTAGAGAGAACAAAGGTGGCAATGATGCTATGTCAACCTAACTTACAGTAAAATTGCAAAAAAATACCGACTTCAATTTAATAAGTAACTTTGGAGAATATGACCAGTTTGGAATTGTGTTCTTTCAAATACAAAAATATATTTTCAAATCGATTCAAAAATGACGGAGAAATCGAATAACATACATAAAAATAAAGGAGTCGAATATGTAACCTCCCCTTAACTTGTTTTACACGATGCTCATGGTGTTACAAATGTCTATAGCTTTTTATGTTTGAAAATAAAAGCACGACCACAATTATTTTAGAAAGCATAACTTCCGAGGAGTTATTTATTTTTGTTATAGTTTTGTTTCCTTTCCTTCCTTCCTTCTTTTTTCTTCTGATTGACTAGGTTTTAAAACAGTTTACGGACGATCTGTTGCAAATCAATATTCTTTTTTTAAATGAATAAAGTTATTAATTTTTAGCACATCACTACGTCTTTAAATCTTACACACATTAAATTAACATTAAATGTTACAAAATACGTTAAATATTAAATTAACATTAAATGTTACAAATGTGGTGGTAGAGTTTCGCAGCGATTCGCCCGGATTGGTGCCACCGCCTTACCTATTCCTACCACCATAACGTCCAGTGCTTGCCGTTGACGTGTTCCGGTTTGGATTGTAAGGTAGCCGGTAATTTTTCCTTTTTCACGAAACCTAACATCCCTTCCTCAGGTTGGCAACGCAACCACCTTTGGTGTCTCTAGGCGGCGTGAATTTCTTACCATCAAGCAATCCGCCTGCTTGTTTGCCTTCCAATATCATAAAAATACTCGTATTCCGCAAACTATTATTTTCATATCAATTATAAACACATTCTATGGTAATAGCTGTATCTTACTGAGTTGCTCTCTCCCACCCAGTAAACCCAGGTGGTCCACTTGCCCTTGTCTCCTCTTTTATAGATAACAATTTCATCATCACATTGAAATAATCATTGGTTATATGTCGCATTAGAAATACTAAGTCATGGTCAACTAGTATATATTCTTAAGTCAAGCCCTGCATAATGATCACTGTTTCGTATTCAACTCACAGTTAAAGTACGCTAGTGTTAATGTTCCAATTGTGACGAGTTTATTTTGTTATCCTTATTGATGCTAATCGCCTCTGTGGTCTAGCGGTCCGGGTGTTGGACTTGACTGCATGAGGTCTCGGGTTCGAATCCCGGATCGGCCAACAAAAAGATAATTGGATTTTTCCAATTTTCTAATAAAAAAATGTTGGTCTCGATTGGAAATGTGCCCGGTTGGCGATAGGCTTGCCACCTATCACATTATGGGACTTAGTGTCTTCGGCTAGTCGTGGGTGCCCTGGTTGTGCCTCTGCCTACCACTTCGGGGATATGGGCGTGAAGATACTTTTACATTTTTTTTATTGATGCTGATAACAACTATTAATTGATTTCTCTTTTAATTGACTTGACTTTATGTCATCGGCTGACAAAAACAGACAAATCTTCTCTTCAAAGGAATTAAATACAATATAAAAAATAAAAATAAATACGTTAATAAAAACCGACTTCAAACTAAAAAGTAAAAAAGAAAAAAAGACATAAATAATTAATAAGTAGTATATAATTAATATTAAATCTTTATTATGTTTTTCTTTTTAATTTGAATTAAGTTTTTACTAACGTAGATATTTTTATTTAATACTTTATAGTTTATTGCTTATATATTTAATTTAATAAAAATAAACATTGGGATAGGTGAAAGTAGATAAAAAATGCACATAAATTAAAAATTAGTTGGACTACCAGCATAAAATTTTTATGGGACCAATTCGAAACTATTCCGCATCAAACAAAAAAAAATTAAAAACCTCGAAGAAATCCGTGTACATACATAAAAATATACAGGCCGAAATGAAAACCTCCTCGTTTTTTTGAATTTGGTTAAAAATTGCCAGCGCTTACATTTGACCTTAATATAACGTTAGCCAGTAAGATATTCACAGTTAACCCATTAAAATATAATCCAAATTAATTAATGTAGGTCAAATTTTGACATTTCACATCATATATTAATAATTCTTGCCACTTATGTTGATTTTGTTAAATATCACATTTTTCTAAAAATATCAATAAATGTTTCGCATTTTTAACAAGTTTTACTAAAGTTTTAATTCATTCAAATACACAACTAAATAAATAATAATCTCTGGACAAATTACACACATCGATCTTATCTCAAAAAAGCCAAATATACGCTTGTGTAGAAATATTTAGCTTTCGTTGATTATAAAAAAGCTTTCGAGACTATATCGAACGACAGTATCTGGGAAGCAATAGAATCAATAAACATAACATAAAAATACATAAATATTTTTTAGGAAATTTAGCCTCTGTGGTCTAGCGGTTCAGTTGTTGGACTTGACTACATGAGGTCCCGGGTCGGGCAACAAAAAGAAAATTGGGTTTTTCCAATTTTCTAATGAAAAAAAAAATGTTGCTCGGGATTGGAAATGTGCCTTGTGGGCGAAAGGCTTGCCACCTATCACATTGTGGGACTTAGTATCTTCGGCTAGTCGTGGGTGCCCTGGTTGTGCCTCTGCCTACCCCTTCGGGGATACGGGCGTGAAGATACTTTTTTTATATATACATTCAGTACAAGCAGAGTAAAGTTAGACAGAACCGGAACAAAAAATAATATAAACAGAGGCGTGAGACAAGGAGACCCGCTCTCGCCGAAACTGCTCATATCCGTACTACAGCACATAATGAAGAACCTCCCATGGTCCAAGAAGGGTATAAATATAAATGGTAATATCTGAGCTGTTCTCAATTTCTAAATAGTGTAACTTA
>NJDD01000434.1:202194-223821 GCA_002245505.1 Calephelis nemesis
TTTATATAAAAAATCAAAACACTTGAAACTTTCAAAACTAAGTCGTGAGTGGGTGTAGTTTAGCCCCCTTAAAGCGTTTTGGGGACTTAAGTTACACGTTGTATACATATAAACCCATATACCACACTTTGAATTGGAACATGCCAATACTGGCTCTAATGGCAATTTTCATAGATAGATTTATATGAGGTCTTAAATGTTGCCAGCAGTCCGAGTAGCTCTGCAACTTTGCTATGTTGGCGCAAATAAAAGTCAATAAAAAAAAAAAACAAAAGTCTGAAGTTGGAAAACAAAAAAATTGCAGCTTAATACGCGGATCTATTTTTGTGATTCAAGCAATGCCTGCGCGCTTCGCCTTTAGGAATAGCAAGAGGTAGGGCATAGGGCATGGTATGTAACTGTATGGCACTATCCAATATCCATATACAAAATGTCTGGCCAACACACTATCCCAATTACATTAGTCGATGCTTTAAAACGAAATACAAACAGATACATACTAACAAATATCAAACACGATCGTATTTACAATATCAGTAATTATTTTACATTAGTAATAAATAGGCTTTATCAAAACTGCAGTATCATTAAAATAAAGGCTGAACGTTAACTATTGCAATATGATCGTTGGATTTCCTAGAATATCACATAATGCGTTATAGACATCAATCCTTGACCATCCAGACAGTAGTCATCTTATTTAATCTGAAACTTTGACAATATATGTAAAAACTTTGAGAGTAGGTATAAAAATCGATATTGTCGTGGCTGTGGCAGTTACACCTTAATAAATATTTACAAATAAAAAAAACACTTGGGAACTATCTTCAATTTGTATATATTATTTTTTGTTTTTCCTTTAGTGTAAAGTAAGAAATCACATCATTAATAGTTGTTAGCCATCTTAAATATATCCTGCTTAAAATTTTACCAGTAACTTTGCTAGACAAACAAATACATTTGATAACTATTAGAGAATTGCTCAATAATCAGCCACTTAGGTCCAACCCTAAGATTTTTATTATACCCTTATCTTGATGCATCCTGCCATAGCCACGACTAGCTATCTTCACATATAATTAAAGCTGAAAAGATACCAATACACAGATACTTTCAATGTTTGTAAAATAACGACGGTCTGGCCATAAAACAGAGTCGTCGGATCTCGGGCTATTATATCGCCATTTTGCAATCTAAACCACAACAGACGTGTTATTGGAAGCAAACGCTGTGAATATAATATAGTTAAATCTGTTACTATAATTATGAAGTTATATTTAAACACTATTATCCTTACTTCCTTTTATGTGTAGTAATATTCTAACGCTTTTATGTCCTTCACATACATTTATCTTTTGTATTGTTTTATAGCTTTGGCCTCTTTATGTTTGAATGATTTTAGTGTATCCGCAATGTCCTACTTTTGTATAAGGTTTTCTTTTAAACGGTGATCAAACCTTTTTGCTGCTACTGGTCTGGCACTCAAGTGGATCTTTAAAAATATATATTTTTATTTTAAAGCGGAAAGTAAACAGACATATGAAACAAAGTAATATATCACTACATAGCATAAAACAAAATCCCTTTCTCTGTCTCCATGTCCCTTTGCATGCTTAAATCTTTCAAACTACGCAACGGATTTTGATGCCGTTTTCTTTAATAGATAAAGTGTTTAAAGAGGAAGGTTTATATGTATATTTTATACCCGATCGAAGCCGGGGCAGACCGCTAGTATTATACAATTTGTAAACTATGTTTAATGTAAATTTTAAAAAATGATTCCCCATTTGTGGTCAAGCGGTTGGGTGTCAAAATGCAAAAGTAACGTCACCCGGGATTGAATATTTGCCTGGTTGGCAATAGGCAAGTAACACTAATCACATTGTGGGGCTTAGTGTCTTCAGCTAGTCATGAGTGCCCTTGTTATGATTCTTATTATAAGTAAGTATTTTCATCGCCCGTATCCCTGTAGAGGCGTCTACTATCAGGGCACCCATGATGAGTAGAACATTGTCCCATAATGTGACAGGGGACAAATCTACCGATCAACGTTCATTTTATTAGAAAACTGAAAAACACATTTAGCTCTGGACTTCATGTAGTCAACAACATTGGACCACTAGACAACAGAGGCGACAATAACAGTAACAGTAAAAATTAGACAAAATATAAATCTAAGATAATAATAGAACTAAAGCAGGTGAAGACACAATCTTATACTCTTTTCCGTGGACACAATTCCTCTTAGAGATGAGATTGTACTAGAGTGCAGAAGTTCTTCACTCTATATAGATGTAAGAGCAACGATTGCATCACGTAGCTCTGGGACAGTTGCACAATGCGACCGCAAATTGGATTGCCTGGCCCCAAGTATCTGTACAGGATTCGTAATTGTCTGTTCGAATATCGCGAACTAGTTCTTCCTAAATTTTACTAGAATATAATAATCCATCATTACAGCTCTGTTTTAAAGTTAGTTAGCTTATCCACTCTGGTAACATCGCCGCACGCAAAAATTTACTCATAATATCCCTGTTGTGCGATGAAAGAAAAGGACAAATAACTACAATTTCGCGTTTATTATTACACAATCCAATTATGTTAGTAATGCAGTTGTATAAATGCAATAAATAATTGAAAGCTACTTGTAAGTTACTGAACTAAGACGGACGAGAACACAGTTTTCTGTGGACACATTTGTCCACATAACGGATATGTATGGTTGGCGAATAGTAGGGTGCAAAAATTCTATTTCACTAGAGTTTTTTTTTAATTTAACATTTATTATAGTTATACATAATTGAACATTTATTATAACAATTATAATCACTACATAGTATAAAACAACGTCACTTCCTCTGTCCCTATGTCCCTTTGCATGCTTAAATCTTTAAAACTACGCAACGGATTTTGATGCGATTTTCTTTAATAAAGTGATTGAATCGGAAGGTTTATACGAGTATGTATATTTTATACCCGCGCGAAGCAGGGGCAGGCCGCTAGTAGATACAAATAATTCTAAGTAATTGAAAGAAATAAGGCAGGTGAAGACACAATCTTGTATTTTCCCTGGGAACGATTGCACTTAGAGATGAGATTGTACTAGAGTGCAGAAGTTCTTCACTCGTTATAGATGTAGGAGCAACGATTGCATCACGTAGCTCTGGGACAGTTGCACAATGGGCCCGCAAATTGGATTGTCTGGTCCTAAGTATCTATACTCGTAATTGGCTGTTCCAATATCATGACAGCTCTTCCTGAATTTTAAGGTAATACTTGCATTTGTTTAAGGTAATACTTGCATTTACTAGCCGACCCGATGAACTTCGTATCGCTTGACATAAACGGCTACTAACGGTTTGTATAGACAAAATTGAATTGTGGTTTTTGCCACTTTCCCTGCAATTTTCCCTTTTTATTTTTATATGATACTTCTCCTGACAATAACCAATACAACAAAAAATATTTAGCCAAATTAGTATATCCCTTCAAGCGTGATACGATGACCACGCGAAATGGGGACTCATTTTTATATAATACTAGCAGTTCTTGCGAACTTCGTTCCTCCCGTTCTGTTTGTATGGGAAAAAATAAAATGTTGTTTTTTCCAGTTTCCTCACAATCGAAGAGGATAAAAAGTCCTATGTCCTTCTCCCGGTTCTAAGCTATCTCCCCACCAATTTTCAGCCTAATCGGTTCAGCCGTTCTAGAGTTATAAATAGTGTAACTAACTACAAAACGTCAGCTATCTTAGGTAAAAAGATTTCTTCTCACCCAAACAGGAACTTAAATAAAGTAAATGGTTGACTTTACAGTGCACAATAAATTAAACAAGAATACCTTATTAACAACTATCCAATACACATGCATCAAACCCAAAAGGCAAAACAAATTTAAGCATAAAACAATGATTTGCATAAATATAAACTATTTAACGTGCATACATAAACAAATACACTTGCATACATAACGAACACACTTAATTAAAATACTATTAACAAAAAAATACCATTAACACTTCTTCCAAAAACTAAATCAACCATATGGCAACACCATTACGACTTTAACTGGAGATTAAATCTGGGCTCGTTAAGTTGTTATCTCGGATAACACGTTAACACCTATAGCACTCGTTTATTAGTTTTCCTTGTATCAGAACTGGGATCATAAACAACACCAATTAAGTCACGCAATCTATACTTCACTTGGCATGGAGAAATATCTAGCTTGTTTATTTCTGATTATCCTTTTAATAAATAAATATGGACGTTAAATAAATAAAATTGCTTGACAAATTACACAAACTAGTGATCGCCCATTGGTCGAAATTCGACCATAATAAATTTTATTATCTTGTTGATGAGAACGCCATCTTCATTTCTCAAGACCAACTACTTTGTTTCCAAACTTTTTAGTGCGCCCTCTGTGATATTTTATCGTTATCATCAACATATTTGTTTGTGTGTGTCAAATGCATGGTAGTGTGGGTAATATTTTATTTATTGATTTAATGTACTTTATAAGCGTTATTATTGAAAAATATTAGCGTTCTGCACTTTTCCAACAAATCCTATTAATATTATAAATACGAAAGTTTGTATATATGGATGTATGGATGTTTGTTACTCTTTCACGCAAAAACTACAAAGCCGATTACGATGAAATTTGGTATGTAGGTAGCTGAAAACCCAGAATAACATATAGGCTACTTTTTATCCCGGAGTTCCCGTGGGATTGGGACTTACGCGGGTGAAACCGCGGGGCGCAGCTAGTAAACTATAAGTGTGCCAAATTTTAAACTCCTCCGTTAGCGCAATTTTCGTAAAAAGGGGTCCAGAGTTTTGGCATCACGTAAGATTAATTCTAAACCCAAAGTTAGCAGCAATAAGCAGGCTCTGCTGATGGTAAGACACAACCATAGATGTTACAGATGCTTCCTTGTTCTGTGACCAGGATGTAAGGCCCGTTGTTTAAATATACTGGTTACCCTACCCTCGGAAACGGAACATGAGTCATTATGGCAGTAGGAATCGGTAAGGCAGTGGATCCTTACCCAAACTGCTGTACAGTACTCTACCACCAGTGGTCTTATTGGGAATGACATATGTAATACACGCTCCCCTCTTAAGAGCTGCTGACAGGAAGAGGCAAATGGTCTATTCTACTTAAGAGGCAAACACACATGCAGGAAATTCAATCTTGTTTAAAAAAAATCAGGAAAAACGTTTCCGTAAAATAAATGAAAATTAATTAATGTTTTTTATGTTACATTACTTATAATGTGTACACATACGTTGTATAAAAAAGTACAGACTACTGCGTGTAAGGAAACTCATACATTTTTGGGTTAATGTATGAGATATATAAAACCAAGTACGAGGTCAAGAGGATATACCAAAAGTAATGTATAAATGCATGGAAATCAGAAATGACCTTGATAAAAAAAATGTTTCCTAGGATATGTATAAACTTAACTTTTGTTACATAACTTGATCTATCTTTCAATTAAATTATTGTGTTATACCCTTAACTGTGTGTTAGTTGACGAAATTATGCACATAAATATTTATATATTAATACTGAAACCAATTTAAAATTTGTTTGTCAATTTTATTTACTAGTATTTTGGACAATACAAAAGAAATGTTTCTGCAGATTTAAATGAGTATAGAAAAAAGAATATGTTACTAGAATGAACGATTAAAAAATTGGAATGTTTCTGAGTCTTTTACCGCATTTTGAAAAAACTAATTTTGAAAACAAAAACCATACCTACCCCAATCCTAAAAGAGTTACCATACAAATTGCATATAGTTTGAAACAAATAAGGATTTTTATAGCCAGCATTTTTTATAAGTTACTTTGAAATTTCGTCCTTTTGTATTTAAAAGACAAAAATTACATTCGAAAAATCAAAACAAGTTTTAATGTCATCTCAATCGGTCAAGTGTGAGTGAAGTCAACTTTGATTGAAAAAAATATATTTTTTGTCACCAATTAATTAATTTCGCACTAGTTTAATACGCAGACGAAGCGTAAAAAGCTAGTTTTATGAAGTGACATTTAGAGCTACAACCAATCTACTTGAAGTCCCTATAGAAAAGAATTTCGGTCTTTGGCGCTCCTCCCGATACTCGGCCATTAGGATGTTGGCACGGTGCCAGTGTTCGAGGTGTATATGTGAGCTTAACATTCAAGGAAGTCGACTCTTGGAATAGAAGCATACGGAATCATCAACACGCTCCGATAAATCCAAGTTTTTTATTTAACTTATAGTTTCCGGAGTGGCCAGTATTTCAAGCTTTTTATTAATACGAAACGAATCCCAAATCGAATGAAACAACCTTTTTAGAAATCAACATTTCTGCATTAAAACTGTATAAATTACCTACTTCATTATTTAGTATCATTTGATGATTCATAAATTTTTCTAGGTAGTGTGGGAAACCGATACCTGAGTAAAAAAATCATTTAATAGGATCGCCTCTGTGGTCTAGCAGTCCCGGGTTCGAATCCCGGGTCGGCCAACAAAAAGAAAATTGAATTTTTCTAATTCTCTAATAAAAAAAAATGTTGGTCGGGATTGTAAATGTGCCCGGTTAGCGATAGGCTTGCCACCTATGACATTGTGGGACTTTGTGTCTTCGGCTAGTCGTGGGTGCCCTGGTTGTGCCTCTGCCTACCTCTTCGGGGACATGGGCGTGAAGATACTTTTTTTTATATTTAATAGGAAAAAATCGCAAACTTTCAGAAAAACAGGATGAATTGTATGTGCGTTTGTCAGGCATGATATCCATGAACAATTTACACAAACAATATATATATTAATTGATGATAAGCCTTATTTTTAACCGATCACAAAAAGAGGGTCTCAATTCGATGTTTTTTTTTGTATATAATATGATTCGATTCGATTATCGATTACAAAGTCAATTATAAACCTCGTTGACCGCCTCGTTGGTCGAGTGGTTAGCTTACTCGCCTAACTACATCGACCAACCGCGAGGCTCGGGTTCGATTCCCGACGGGGGCAGGCATTTGTGTGATGAGCATTTAGATGTCTGCATTTCCGGGTCTGGGTGTTTATTAAATTTATTCTGGTATCTATGTAAGTATTTCTATGTATTAGTATCGTTGACTAACACCCATAACACAAGCATTTAATTTGCTTACTTTGGGGTTAGATTCAATTTGTGTGACTTGTCAAAAAAAAAAATTGATAGTTCTTTCTTCGCCTCGTAGGTCATGGTTCAGAGCTCCCATATAAATTTAATAAACTTTATGAGTTACTAGCGAACCGCCTCGGCTTCGCACGGTTATGAAATATACATTATAAAACTTCCTCTTCGTGAATATATATAAAGTGACAATCTATTTAAAAAACCGCATCAAAATCCGTTGCGTAGTTTTAAAGATTTAAGCATACAAAGGGACTTAGGGACAGAGGAAGCGACTTTGTTTTATACTATGTAGTGATATTTTAGAATGCATATTTTGCAATGTATTTTTTGTATAGGTACCTACTTGAGACGATTTTGTAACAAAATTGAATTTGCAGTTTTACTGAACTGAAATTTAAGTTTTTGTGTAGGAAGATAAAAGGATTTGTCTATTTGATTTGAAACCTAATTATTTCTATAACATATATATTTAACGTAACCAGAAATGTATTTAAAATCAGAAATGACCTTAATTAAACAATTCCTAGGTAACGAATATAAAACTACACACATAAATTACGAAAAAAAAAACACGTTTTACAAGTACTTATAAAATTATGACTGCACCTAAGTAATCGACAAGTTCTAATAAAAAATCGCCTCTCGTGGTCTAGCGGTCCGGCGTAGTACTTGACATCTTGAGGTCCCGGATTTGATTCCAGAGTAGGGCAAAAAAATTAGAAAATGTATATTTTCAATTTTCTAATAAAAATAACGTTTCCCGGAATTGGATATGTGCCCGGTTGGCGATAGGGTTGCCACTACACACTGTGAGACTTAGTGTCTTCGGCTAGTCATGGATACCCGGTTTTGCCTCTGCCAACATCTTCGGGGATACGGGCATGACGAAACTTTTTTTTCTTAGAAAAGGAATATGCAGAATGTACAATGGCCACTATTAAAGTGGTCATTTCGTCTCGCACCTACTAAACTAATTTTAAATAATCGCTACCCTCTTTCAACGAAAGTAATAGAAAGAGACAAAATATGTTTCGTACTGAACGAATAGCAATTAGGGATTGTAACACTTGGCATCGGATACTCTATTATTATCTTGTAAAGAAGTTGGCGTTAACATATGTATGTATGTTTTAGAGTTTTCCAATACAAAGACAAAGTTGGATGGGATAAGTGCCTGTATGGTGACAGATTTGCCATATATTATGTCTTTGTGTCTTCAACTAGTCGTAGGTGCTCAGGTTGTACTTCTGCCTAAATATATGTATACTGCATTAAATTAAATAAAATATGTTTTATTATATTATCAGCTCAGTGTAGGTCGACTTGGGGTCGGAAGTTCCACTATTACGAGGTACAGGTGTAAGCTAGTGAAGTAGCTAAGGTTAACCTATTTCATTTTTTTATGATATTCAAAGACTAACAAGCGGACGGATTTCCTGATGGTAGAAAATTCACGCCGCCTAAAGACACCAAAGGTAGTGATGGTGCGTTGCCAACTTAAAGCCGGGATGTTAGGCTTCGAGCAAAAGTAAGTTTACTGGCCACCTTACCTTCCGAACCGAAACACGTCAACGGCAAGCACTAACGTTATGGCGGATGGTATAGGTAAGGCGGTGGTACCAATCCGGGCGAGTTGCTGCGGAACTCTACCCACCATATAGTCAGATGTCACGGTGCTAGTGACAGTAAGCCTATGCTCACCTTTTACGGGCTGCTTAGCAGAAAGGCAGATGGTCTATTCCGCAAAGGAGCCCAGACCAACAGAGAAAAAAAATTTTTTAGGAGATTAAAAAAATGCCAAAAAGAAACAAAGGGTGGGTTTAACTACGTTTTAACTACCAATATGAGCACTTTGCTCACCCTAATTACGCTTTTAATGGATACCGCCATTACGCATAATTAATTACCGATTTTCGCGCCAATTTCTAAAGCGGTATTTTATTATGATTAGTATATCTTCTAAATTGTGAATTTCTTATTATACATAAAAATGCATCTTCACACCCACATCCCTGAAAAGGTAGGCAAAGACACAATAAGGGCACCAACGACTTGCTGAAGTCAGTAGGTCCTACAATGTGATTGTCTATTGCCAACGGGGCACGTATTTGATCTTAGACAACGTCATTTTTATTATAAAATTAAGTATACATATTTTATTCTGGTTGCCCGTCCTGAGGATCCAATCCGAGACCACATGAAGTTATGGCAGCACAAGACAACAGAAGCGTATTATTGGTGAGAAAAATTTGTAGGTACCTACCATATTTCTTAGTCAAAGTTCGCAAAAAGTTTAATTTGATTTTAGGCTAAGTACCTACGAGTAGGTGACGACACCATTACCAGCTAATTAAAAATATCTTGGTAGGTATTTAGATTGTAAGATAATTTCACTAGATGGTCAAGTTCTCATTTAACTGCCATACTTTTAACTGCTGTCACTCAATTAGTGTTCTCCGTTATCAAGTTCTAGCTAACAACGCACGGTAGCGGTAAACATTGTTACACAAACCGCCTTAGTCCCACCACTAACATCTTTGGTATCAACAGACGATGTGTATATCGTAAAGATTCCTAAGTATTCGATAATATAAAAAAACTACATTTCTCAGAAAGTAATAATGAATTTCGTGTTAAAATACGCGCAAGTACGAAAGGTATGATTAAACAACGCCGACCCACATTGTCCGTACGTACGTAAGTATACTATGTCAGATGGCGACCTACACGGACCTGACATTATTGAGGACGTCACAAAACAAGTGATGTACAGCTAACATGGCAGACAAATTTTCATTTCTCTCATCTATTGTTTTCGTTATGAAAGTTTTAAAACAGTTACGTAAATAGTTTTAAGAATAATCTAACTCAGAAAGACACTACGTATTTTTCTGTGGTTAATATAATTTAAACACGTAACACAAATTTAAACACATAAGGTTGTCTGGCAGAGATCGCTCTGAAGCGATAAGACCGCCTTTGTGAACCTAAGTTAAATATTATAAGTGAAAGAGTGTGTATTATGTTTTAAATTTTTGTGCATAATGGTTCACAAACAAAAGTATTAAAGTCGGGCAACAAAAAACGGGAATGTGCATTTTTTTTAAATTAAAATAACGTTGCCTAGGATTGGATAAATGCCCAGTTGGCGTTAAACTTGCCACCTATCGCATCATGGGACTTAGTGTTTTCGGTTAGTCGTGGGCGCCCTGGTTGTGCCTGCCTACCTCTTCAGGGATATGGGCGTAAAATCCAGGACCGAACCTAAAAGTAACGTAGCTAAGAACCATCTCGATTCTCGATCATAGCAGCTTTAAAACAAAAAAAAACATTGAATTAATTGAATTCGGTATATATGCGTTCAAAAGTTATGATGCCACAGACAGACACATATAGATACGTCAAACTTATAATATCCCTCTTTTTGCGCCGGGTGCTAAAACCAAATCAAGCCCGTCTTTAATTTCAATATTATATTGTCTAAATAAATAATTAGATACATTCGTATCTTCACGCCCATATCCCCGAAGAGGTAGGCAGAGGCACAACCAGGGCACCCACGACTAGCCGAAGATACTAAGTCCCATAATGTGATGGGTGGCAAGCCTATCGCCAACCGGGCACGTTTCCAATCCCGACCAACATTTTTTTTTATTAGAAAATTGGAAAAATCCAATTTTCTTTTTGTTGGCCGACCCGGGATTTGAACCCGAGACCTCATGCACTCAAGACCAACAGCCGGACGGCTCGACCACAGAGGCGACATAGATAGATAGATTAGATACATACGTATTATTCTAAATTAAGTATTACTCATAAAAGCGTTAAAACAATAGCTATAAATTTTATACAAGACCACGTTCGCTTTATGCAATAAAAAAGAGTCATCAAAATCAGAATACCTACCATCTCTGTTAAAAAAATTATAATTATGTGTTACGTTCTTGATATCAGGGTTGAAAAAATTACAGGGTTCTTTTAGTTTTCAAAACGGAAACCTCATTTTAGTAACTAAAAAAATACTAAGGGGTTAGTTAAGGTTTCAAAACCAATATTCGAAACCCTTAAGAGCCTTAGATCTCAAAATGGGGTTCTTAAGGGTGTCAGTTACGTTCTTAGTTACAATATTGAGACAAACATTAGAAACCCCTGGACTAGACTAAAGAGCCTTAGATCGTATACAGCAAAAACTAGTCTCAATTTAATAGTTTTATTACATTTTTTGTAACGAATTACTGAACTCAAGCGACTTAATAACCTCGTCTATTCAAACTTATATTGTTACCACTTCTCAAGGCTAAATTAGTTATCGGCTTCATCAAAGAAACTAGTGAGTAACACTTCAGCTTTATTATCACTTTTCAGAGGTAAAAGGTAAACTACGATGCTCTTTGTAAGCAAGTTTACCATCTGCTTTTAGTTTGCATATTGTGCAGTATTTTTATAATAATAGTCAAAATAGTCAAAGACCGGTGAATAACTGAAAAAAAGAAGAAGAAAGAAAAAAACTGCGATGTAAACAACATACATATTAGCAATTCAAAAAAAGTTGTTACAATATTTGATATTACGGTCAAAACCATTGAAAATTGGGTTTATTGTTATAACGAAGTATTTATTCTAAGAAGAAGGTTTGCATAAAAAAAATATTAACAGTTATGACAGGACGTTTATCGGCTAGTATAAAATACAAAGAAAAAACAAAAAATGAGGTCATTTTTATTTAGGTACACATACACATATTTTTACAAAAAAGGACGGATTGCACTCCTGGAGTTTCGGCAGAAGCGAAAACTTAATATTAACATTGTGCATTTTTGATATTTTGGAATGGCTAGGGAATGATTTTGCACGAATTGCTTTAAATATTAGTGTGAAAGTACTATCATTTATGTACAAATATTATTTTCATATCAATAACATGTGTTTGGCTTGACAAAAACTAGCTAAAGTAAGACCACGTGACGGCTAGGAACGTCGTCATATTATTTGTACAACGAACATTGCTCGTCTACACATAAAGCTTATTTTCAAGATGGAACAAATAAAGCAATGACTGTTGATTGATTAAACGTATCTTGTCTTGTAAGAGTGTAAAGGTTGGTATATTATCCATTGCGAATCCTTTATTATTCTGAAATATCTGAGCAATACAAAAACAGCAATGAATCTTCGTTTTATTTTAGATCTCGAGCCGTTTTAGAACGTAAGACGGCGCACTGCGTGCGCCGTCTTACGTTCTGACGATCTTAAGCGAGTTTAGAAGTTTTTATCCATTCCAAAAAAAGTGCGCAACACCGCTAAAGAAGTTTTCACTTAAAAAATCTAATTTCATAAAAATATTACAAAAATTCTAATACTCGAATATTTTTTGTCAATTTCTTTATTTGCTAAAGATATAACTACCTACATATAATGTAAAAATATAATAAACTCTAATGACGTAATATTATATAAATAAGAAGTAATATTTATATTCCACCATATATACCTCTAATATAAAGCTAAGCAACAAATAGCAAATGCATTCACAAAATATCTAAACATTGAATTCAGAAAGTAACGTTCTCCGGTATAGAAGCGGCCAAACCGCTTTCAACCATGTGCTCCAAACCTGTTCCGGTCTGACCGCTCACCTACTACCAGCAACGCCATATTAACTAAACCTGCTTAATTCACAATAAACTTATTAAGTGTTAACTCTCTACGTTATGCAAATCTTTGATAGGAAAAAGGATTATCTTATTCTTTGTGCTTTGAAAGTGAAAATCTTATTCCAAAAGGATTAAAACCGACCAGGAAAATCGCAAGTAGTATTTGGAAGAAACGGTGTTTTGTGAGATTGTGAGAAGCTTGAATCTCGATTTCATGCAAATTAGAAACTGAAACTGGAATTAGAAATTGGAATTGGATTTTAAGAACTCTTGAACTTAATACTAGCGAATTATTAACAATTAGCTAATGATAGACAATAAATCTTTCTATACGATTTGTTGAAATCGTTTATAGGTTAATTTTATCGCCCCCTATCGGAAATCGAACTATAATACAATATTTGGCGCCTACGTTTGGGAAACCCCGTAATAATGACCTCCGGTTTAACCAGCCAAATCGTGAAATCGGATACTTTATAGATTAGACGAGTTAATTGAGATTAAATATCTCAATACGAACCATTACGGATAACGGTTCGTCAAATTTACAGCTGATTATAATATTAGACAATTTGAGAAGTATTTCAATTACGGAACGTTACATTTTGATTGTATCTTTAATTGAATTGGAATTTAGATAGACGTTTCCATTGAATCTGTATTTGAATTTTGGCCTTAATAATGGCTAAGCTTAACTTTATAATCTACGTTTTAGAGCATTCAAGTAATTTTATATCGAAAGCACTGATATAAAGGTGGGCTATTTAAATGTTTTTTAAGGTTACAGATGGCAAATAAACAGGTGGGCCGACGCCAAGTTTATGAAGTTTTTCACATGCATAAAAAAAACCCCTGACACAAGAAATTGATTTCCCTTTAAAATGTAAAAAATATTCGAGTAAATTTGCAGAAATTCGGTTACCCTTCCCACTTTCACCCCCCACAACTTTTAAACGACTCAATCGATTTTCATCAAACATGTCTTAAAAACACTCGCACATAAGTTACATTTGATATAAAAAATACTAAATTGAAATCACGGCCCAATCGAGAGTTATAATGCTACAGACAGACAGACACGTCAAAATTTATAACAACCCTCTTTTTGCGTCAGGGGTTAAAAATATATAATATTAATCTGTTATGTTATTGTATGTAATTAAAAATGGGCCACAATTAGCAATTTAATTAGCAGATAGCACGATACCTTATCAAAGTAATTAAGTTAACTGCATTTCGAAATATAAACAATGTATATAATGTTATTACAAACACGGATTTATAAACTCAGGTAACTATAAGACAAACTTAATTACTGTTCCGTATCGCGAAAAACGAAAAATATTTAAAAAAAAATAAAAATGTCAAATTAAGATAGGTTAACATTATAACGTTTGAAATTTGAATGTTATTTACTCTCAGCGAACTTCGTACGGAAGCAGTCTTAATATAATTCATGTAATAGTTAATAAGAATAATAAAATCCCTGGACAAATAACATAAATTGAATCTAACCCCAAAGTAAGCAAATTATATGCTTGTGTTATGGGTGTTAGTCAACTATACTAATACATAGAAATACCTAAAAAGAAAACTAGAATAAATTTAATAAACACCCAGACCCGGAAATGCAGACTTCTAAATGTTCATCACACAAATGCCTGCCCCCGCCGGGAACCGAACCCGAGCCTCGCTGTGGGTCAGTGTGGTTAGTCGTGTACGCTAGCCACTCGACCAACGAGGCGGTCAATATTTATTCAGCTATACTGTATTTTGAATGATTAAGAGGTAACAATCATTAGAAGCAGTCCAGTTTCTGAGTTATAAACCTGACGAAGGTTTCTTTTGATAGAGTAACATAAACTACTTCAATATTATTATTTTTTATACAAAAGGATGCAAACGAGTAAGTGGGTCACCTGATGGAAAGTTGCGAGTAAAATTACAAAAGATCCACATTTCCCTCTCAGATTGGCTTCCCATCATAAAAGTACAATTAATAATTTACTCGCAACATATCTGAATCAAAAGCAAAAACCCGAATCTTATTTCATTTGCTTTTATCGATAAAATTCTTGATTTATGGGACTACCTTGAAATCAGGACTTTCTTTCCCAAAAAAGAAATATCAAAATCTGTTCGTTACAGGCCGAGTAATCGCGCATTCATACAAAAATAACAAAAATGTACAATCAAATTGATAACATTCTCGGAGTTGGATAAAAGGCATAAAGGCAGATAAATATAAAGTTTAAGGGATTTACCATTTTCTGTACGGTACCCTAAAATTATTCACTAAGTATAATAAAAGGCAGATAAATATGAAAGGATTTTCCATTTTCGGTATTCACAACGTACAAACACACAACTCTCAGCATTTCTTAGATGCGCAGGCGCATGAACGACCTTTGTTTTTGTATATTCGACCGCGGACATAATATATATCAAGGCCGAATGTATAATAACTTGTTACGGTTGCTTAATAACACAGTAATCAGTCATGATAAGCTTAGAACGAAAAATGATTGTAAAAAATGTACTCAACAATAAGGAACAGAGGCTAAAATATGTAACATCGCCTTGACAATAAACATCATTCTTCTTTTAAGGTTCCGTAGTCGAATAACAGAATAAACAATAGTACTAACGCACAGAACACGCATTGATGTATAAAACGCAAGCAAATTTGAATCTTAAAGTGAGTATCTAAGGCTCATATTGCACTGAGTCTGTATATCCGATTTACCTAAAATTTTGGATGAAAGAAAGAAACATCGCTCAGTGTAGTTGTAATATCAGGGTTTAACGTTAGATATAATGTTTTATCTATATATTTCTGGTTTGACGTTAAGACTTTTTAAGAGGTACGCCGTCTGAATCTCTGTAAACTACGTGAAACCCTCTGGCTGAATGGCGTAAAGCGGAACCCTTACTCTTTAACGGCCAATATTAATAATCAATCCTTATCCAAAACTTGCTGTCCAAGATTGATATTTTGATCCATTTTCATGTTATCGCTTGCCAATAACATATCTGTGGACAGGATAAGTATGGAAATTACGTATAGGATAGGCCGTCGGATACGCAGCTATCTAGATTGCTGGAAATCCATCTTTAGAGAAACATTATTAACATTGGCCGTAAGTCTGTCTGTCCATATGTCAATTTCCTTTTATTTTCAAACAATTAAATCTACACATTTAAAACGAAGTAACTACGTTTTACGATTTTCAGTAAAAAATCAAAAAAATGTCATTCATACAAATTTCATACAAATACTAAATTTGTATGAATGAGTTATATGTTTGTTATGTATAGTTAAAAATAACACTTAATTTGTTACCCTGATTTATTCTAATATATATGTACATTACATGTCACGTTGTTTGTCCGCCATGAACTCCTAAACTAATAACCGATTTCAATCTAATTAACACACCGTGTCCAGTTTAACCTAACTTGAAAGATAGGATAGCTTACGTCTCAATTCATCGCGGGCTATTTATATTATAACTTTGTACACTATCATTATTCTTTGCCTTTAAAGCAGACCAACTTCCACAGACAAGTAAATAGTATTTTTGATACTTTTAAAAACATAGACAAATTCAATATTGCATTTCTACATTAACATTAAAATCTTTTCACTATGTCATTCTGACTGAACTGAGCTGTCATTTTCTTTGAATAGAATTTATTTCATGTTTATTTACTATGTAATCAAAGAGAACATTTTTATGGTAATGGAAGGCATTGCTGAGGTAAGAAATTCACGCCGCCTAGAGACATCAAGCACTAATAAATCAGTCAAACTGTCTATTGGGAGAAGCAAAAAGCAAAAATACCTAGTAATAAATATATTAAAAACAATAACAAAAATAATTAGGAAACAGATACCACGGAACTCAAGAAGCAAACCTTGGTAAAATTCCAATCTAAATTAGTTTCCAATTTCGTATAAATTTCATTAAATTTTGTTGTAAAATTGTTAATACATACATATAAAAATACTTTAAACAATTCTTCGTTCGTTTTGTTTTTAAATTCTAATTAATTAAACACAAGCGCGTATTTTTTAATGAATTGGCGTTACAAATAACAACTAAATGAAGATGATTTATAAAGAAGTATCTTCACACCCATATCCCAGAAGAAGCAAACAAAGTCACAAACAGGGCACCCACGATTAGCCAAAGATACTAAGTCACACAATGTGATTGGTGGTAAGCCTATTGCCAACTGGCCACATCTCCAATCCATCAATTTTTTATCTGTCTACCTCTTCGGGGATATGGGTGTCTGGATACTACTACTACTTAAAAATATTATTAAATGGAGCTCTAAAACAACTACCTAATTGCACTTTGATCAGATTTATTTGGGGCCACCTCAGAAGCACGACTTACTCTTAAAAAAGGTTTAAAAAATATGAATGAGTTAAAATTTATATATGTAATAGCAATAATGAATCATTCCAACCAAACGAAAAATGAATGAAGGCTACATACTTACATAATAATTATTATATAATATGTTACACTAACTGCCTTGACAGTGTTAATTTCATTGTTGAATAATTATGCGCAATAACATACTACAGTTCAAAAAGTTTTAAGCATTATTCAATATTATCTTTTCTCAATTATTATTTGGTTATAGAAATAGGCAAATCCCTTATTTTGTCAAGAATTGTTCTTTTGTTTCCTCTTCGTATATTACCAAAATAAAAAGTACAGGCAGAAATATTTTTGAGAGATAAGACTACCTATTGTACATTTTACATCTTTACTTGTGGTAAGGGAGGCTAAGTGGGAATTGGGGCAGTTACTCAAGCGCGTCAAATTTTGATAGGATATACCTTGCATCAAGGTTAGAATCTCTATTAAGTGTCAAATCTTTATACACAGTGACATGCATCGATGGAGCATGTCAAATTAAAATTGCATCCAATGGATATGTTTAAATATTCTGCTGATTTGAGAGTGACATACGGGAACAGTAGGGTCAGAAACTTACAAACAAGTCATATGTGGTTATTATTTATTACGACGACCTGTCTGAGTGTCATATTTTCATCTTTGGAGAGACATTAGGAAAGAAAGAAAAGATTTATAGGCAAACTAAAATTTATCACACATAAAAACGCCTATCCCCAAAACATGTCCAACTTATATATAAAGAACAAAAAGTAATAATAAAATACAGAAAGAGAGCGTGGTAACATGAATCTGCCAATAGGGAAAGCTCAGTATTTGATGAGGCTTAATTCACCTCAACACTGGTTTTCAACTTTCTTAGTCTGAAGAATAAAGCCAACAGCATTGGGCAGGTATATTATTAATGTCTGATGTGCTCGCGTATGATCAAATTACAATAATTACTCTTTTAACCTGTTGTCCCAGAACCCCAAAAAATATAAATGTCCAATGACAATCTTCATTCTCTATTTAATCTACGACTCCATGATTCTCGAATGACTGCAAATTTAACGTCCTGGAGTTTCCTACTACTATATTATTACTGAATTAAATATTAATAATATCAGGGACATAAAGCATCCTGATGCCTAATTAATTAGACAAAAAGCCGATTATTTTCCGCCTTGTGGGTTTAAATTTTTAAATTACATTATAAAAGCAAAAGCGTCTGTTTGTTTGTTTTTTGTGTCGTAATGGAGCGCTGTATTAGTCTTATTTTTGTGTATGGAGATAGAAGCATTTCGAGCGCCTTATTTTTTATCCCGATAACTGAATGGGTTCCCAAGGGACAGATAAATAATTTTATAACACGGGCAACATTTCTCGTTTTTATAAAACCAAGCTCGAATATTTTCGAATCACGTGTAATTTTTTGAAAGATGGCAACCCTGTGGCTACATGTTTCACAAGTCGCCTTTCTCCGAATATGCATGTTAACATGTCCGACTAAACAACTACAAAAGCTTTTCTATTTAATGACAATCGTTCCATAAGTGGCTGAACATTTATATCCTATTGTTATTCGATTTACAATCGTCTCAATGGCTATAGGGTTGTCAAATAGATTCGTCTGGATTGTCCAGGCATTTTGTATAATTTCCCAGAGTTTTGGAAAAAAATGTTACGCAAAACAGGAAAAAGTATCTTCATGTCCATAAGAGGTAGACAGTGACACAGCAAGGACATTAACGACTAGCTTAAAACGTCACCCACAATGTGATAGGCGGCTAGCCTATTGACAACCGGGCTCATAATATATAATCCCGAGCAGCCTTATTTTTTATAAAAGGAAAATTGAAAAAACACACTTTCTCTCATTTGACCGAACCGGGGATCGAACCCGAGACCTCATGATGTCAAGTCTAATACCGGTCCGCTACAAAAAAAATGTTTCTTCTGAATGCGAGGCAAAATAAAAATAAATATATAAACCACAATATCTTTAAACGTCATAAAAAAAGTAACATATTTGTCAAAAAGTGGATTGTTTGATTAGTATTTTTCGTCCTGACTGTGATGACTGATGACTGACCTCTCCCAACCTTTTTATATCCAGTCAATATATTGTTGTCTTTCTTTTTGGCAACCCTAACTGGCAACCCGCTGCTTGAAGTCGGAATATCAAAACATTACCTACGTACCGAAGATGTAACATGATAAGGACTATGTTATTTAAGTTACCTACAAAAGTTAAGAAATATTGTCTCTACTGTACACCTACCTATACGGCATACAAAAAAGCTATGAAAAACAATTTAGTTGTTACAAACAGGTAAGCCGTATCTAGGGTTCCGTAGACAAATGGCACAAAATGCCATGTCAGTCTGTCCGTCCGTATGTCACAGCCACATTTTCCTTAACTATAAGAAATATAATGTTGACACTTGGTGAGAAAATATTTAGATGAACAACATTATGAAAAACAATAAATTTTGTGAGTTTTCCCATCCTTTAAACTAAACTGAATTTCCTAAATTAAATAGTTTGCGCGGGAAACAATTTCAAATTGATAAAATATGATATTTTCCCCGTGTTGGTCCGGGCTCCTTTGCAGAATATTTTTATGACATTGGAAGGCAAACAAGCAGACGGATTCCCTGATGGTAAGAAATTCCCGCCGCCTAGAGACACCAAAGGTGGTAATGGTGCGTTGCCAACCACAAGCCGGGATGTTAGGCCTCGAGCAAAAGTAAGTTTACCGGCTACCTTACCCTCCGAACCGGAACACGTCATGACTTATGGCGGCAGGAATAGGTAAGGCGGTGGTACCAATCCGGGTGAGTCGCTGCGAAACTCTACCACCTAGTCAGGTGTCACGGTGTTAGTGACGGCAAGCCTATGCTCGCCATTTACGAGCTGCCTGGCACAGGAAGGCAGATGGTCTATTCTACAAAGGAGCCCGGACCAATACGGGGGACAAAGGAGCCCGGACCAACACGGTTAATATTGTGTTGCTGCTACGGTACCCTTCATGGGCAAGTCAGACTCGCACTTGGCTACTTTTTTTTAATTCAAACCTTTTGCCTGACAGCCTCATTGTTCGAGGGGTTAGCGTACACGCCTATAATCGCCGACCATATCCGAATCTTGTGTTTAAATGTGTGCACGTGTCACTATTTTTCAATCTGTCTTAAAATCTCTGAATCATACACAAGGTTAAGCTCTGTCTGCTTTAGACTTTACTTCTTTACTTTGGGGGATAGATCACTTCGTGTTATTTCTCTAGAGATAGACAGATAGAGCCTATGTTATTTATCTAATACAAACTATACTAAATCTTGACTCGTGGGTGTACAAATCACTACAAATACATCTATCTGTGTTAAAGGAATTTTACATTATTTTATTATAACGGTAACTTAAGTAAAAATATATTAGAAACTTATAGCACGAAAGTAAGTTTGTTTACCGTGAGGCGTTTCGTATTCTCAGCCGTAGCCTACTTAATTTATGACTATGAACGATTTCCATACATCAAAATGTAGGTTACTTGTTATTTTGTAAAGTTCAACAGTCACGTGTTTCAATTTATTTAATAGTTACCACAGACAAAAAATATAGATCTCTATCTTTATTGTGCCACAGAACAATACTGTAAGCACAAACTAGTTAAAGAAACTAGGTACCTTTATACTGCAAGCGGGGTTTTTGGTTGTACGTGACAACTTATTTTTTTTTAGTTAATTTGTCCCTTTCTGGGACCGGCTACACCGACAAACTCTACCGAGGGTTTATGTCCTAATTTCAAATTAGTAACGCATTACCTTTGTTAGATATTTACTGGAAACGTCTATTAACCTCGAAAAAAAACATTCAATCATCAATTATTGTTCTTTTATAAAATAACAGAACACCCAACTTCCTAATAATATTTGTTTTAACGAATAAACTGAAGCTTTCCTGAGTATTTTTTTCTGTAGATTACATTTAGGTACACGTAGTACCTATTGACTTGTGTTTGTACCTTAGGTATTTAAAAGAAAAAAGTAAAAGTACGCTGGTTCAAAATAATTGTAATTCTACAGGCATTCATCAAGGATAAAGATCTCTTATTATACCTACTTGAAAAAAAGATTAATCAAAGTTAGTTCAGGCAACTTTTAAACAGGATATTACAATAATCGTACCTACAATTTGCTGCGTATTTCTTTGTTACTTTCTTTACTGTAATAAAGTAAATATTACCTTAGAGGAATAGGCTGAAAAGGGAACCGATGCGCAGGCGGTGGATGTGGCGTGACGATGGCAGCTGGTGGGGGTACCACAGGTACTGGTACTGGCACCGGTACAGGGTGTAGGGCGGGCGGGAGCGTG
>NJDD01000434.1:228359-248458 GCA_002245505.1 Calephelis nemesis
AACATCCGTCTGCCTTTCCACAATACAAAAGATAATCTACGTGTAAATTCTAAAACATTACTAAACTTGTTTATGATCTGCATCGCCTTTTCTTTATTGAAGTATTATTACGGTACAATGCTTTCTTTGATTGCATAAGCCAGTTCACTTGACTTACTCTCTATTTCCTCTCTAATCTTTTGTTAGCCACTTATCTTAGGATTTCTTTTTAAAATATATATTTACATAACAATTATATTTTTGTTTTATGTAGCTAAACTTATTTTTGGTGAGAAAGGTTCGACTTTATGTTATTTCATTGAATAATATACCCGGTTAGCAAGAAGCAAAGTCATACAAGTAATGAATATATTATAGTTGTTTATATGTTTGCAAGATTCTTAATGACTTTAAAACTTTCATTTGGGTTAAGGAATTTACTTAAGATTTAATTTAAATTATTATTAGATTTGAACGGTAATTACGTTTGAAGATATAATGAGTTTTGGCGCCATCGAGAGAAAATATGGTGAAGTTTTTTAATAATTATTGAATTTCGTGTTGATATTGAGTGAAATTAGTCAATTTTGGTGGCATTTTGTACAATTTTGTTCAGTGAAAGTGCACAAATGAAATAATCATGAAGAAATTAGTGTATTGTCTATTTCCTCGCTGCCGTCAAATCTCACCACATGACCTTGAGTAATGAAGCCACCGCTTTACTCAAGACCCTGACCTGATATGATTTTGTACATAGTGACTAGTGACCTAATGACTGTATAAGAATTAACTAACTTGACATTGGCAAAGTAAGTTGTGAAAAACGATCGAAAACCATATTTAAAAAAGAAGAAGAAGACGTGACGTTTGTATTAAGGATGCTAAAAAAGTAATTACGTTTTAAGTTGTTATTGGTACGGTCACGTAACGCTATCATTAGTTGTGCTGTTACCAAGACCGAACCAAAGCATGCCGTTATCATTCTTACACCAACGCTTTCTTTCAAACACAATTTCTGTCAGATCTCGATGTTGTAAATTGAATATGTGATCATCACAACGCAGATTGTTAGGAAAACTCTTATTTCATTTACGTTTATCCTATTTTCTTGCTCTTTCTGACATAGGTACCCAAGTTTCACGTCCTAAAATTTACATTGGAATAACCATAGATATATTTTTGTACTGTAAACTATTAAGGCCCCATACAGTCAGCCAGAAGAGCCAATCGCCGCACTCCCCCGTTCCATGATTACTATGAAATATTGCGTTTTAAAGTAAATGTCTCAAGCGACAAATCATTATTTTTGACACTATAAAAGTCATTTGAAAAAAAGTATAAAAACTGAAACACTTATCTTTTAGGTATAGTACTTATCTATGTTTATGTTAAATCTGGTGTCGATATTTTCATAATTGATGTAGACAGTTGGGTTTTTGCTTTCAAAAAACGTTTAACTTTTTTATTTTTTTCTATCGAGCAAAGTGAAATGAATCGTGTTTTGGAAACACTAGTCTTATAAAGCATATTAATGTTAATCTTGTGTATTTTTGTCACCAAGATCCATGATTGCTTTGTATGAAAAAAACATTATACTGCTGACGTATTTTAGCATACATGGACCCTTAAGAAACTACATATTATTGATAGTGGTTGTTGTTTATTGCATCGAAAACTCAAAACTTATATAATAATTACTATAATACTTATCCTATAGTTTAACCAGTCGAAACTCCAATCCTCAGGTAGATTAATGAAAACTCGATCAAACGGAAAGTTATACGAGCACGTTTGAGCTGGATACGCTATAGCAAGACTACAATTTAGTGAAATCGTTTAATGATACGGCAACCATTGAGATATATTTCTTAGACATAGCATACAAATACTCAACCAAAGTTGAACACAATAGCAATTCACTCACAATGAGATAAAATATTTTAGATGACTTATGCCCAGTTCCTATAATCAACGATACGTAATTGGTCAAAGTAACGAAACGTCACTCATATTTTCAAAAAATATTCAGAGATAACTATCAAAAACGAACGGCCGTTGTTAGCAATTTTACTAATCGCACAATATACTATCATCCGTAATCATAACAACTCGTTTCTTTATTATCTGAACCGGTCATTAAATACTTAGATGTTTATAATATAAGTAATAGTTGTAACAAGGACACAAAAATTAAGTGTTCCACTGTGCAAAAGTACTTGATTTTTCACTTAATTCTGACACTTATTTATATACAATAACGTTTTAATCCCTGGCTGTATTATTAATAGACTAAATCACGCCAAGATTTAAATAAATATTACAGTCTTTATTGCACTGTAATACAGAGTATAATGCTTACTAAAACCTTGAAGTAAATACATTAGACCTTTAATGAAATCGTTAAAATATTGACAAATTAACAACAGGTTTTGAAACCCAATTTATATCATTTTATCGGGTCGTATTTTCACGATTGAAAAATCTTTGTCTTGAGACACTTCATAAAGTCTTGACACGTAATAGGAACATCACAATGCATGGACACAATAGTGGAAAAAAGTAACATCGGCAGGTATAATCACTAGATTATATATAGTGTACAGTAAACTTCTACAAATAGAAGTCAGTGATCACAGCATTGAAAGGAGAGTGTTATATATGTATCGTCAGTTCATCAGCTGCCCTACCCCCTTTTCTTTCTTACTTGGCCGGTAACATTAAAAAAATTAAAAATTCGCAGGCTTTCAGGTTCATTGATCGATCACATTTCCTCGTCTGTTGTTATAATTAAAACAGTAGGTAATTATGATTCGTGTAATGTTTTCACTTTTCACGTCAGAAATTCGTTTGGTTTAAACATCTCTACTCGAAATTACTATTCGGAATGGGCCGTTTTAACCTGATTATGACGTATAAATGTTGCCATATCGTATTTTGTAATTCACCAAAATAATATTTGCTAAATTTAAACATCATAAATTATAGCAAGTTGAAGAAAACGTGACTGATATGTGAATTAATTTTTAGGATTCTGTACCTCTAAAGTAAAACATGGAGCCCTTCTAAGATCACTTTGTCGTCCGCCTGTTTTTCTCAGAAACACCCCTTTTCATCAGAAACGGAAATTAAAAGTTCAGTTTATGTCAAATACTCAAGTTTTCTGTTCCTTGGAGCGGTGAAAAAATTAAACTTCCAAGCCAACGCAATCGTAAGATACAGCAGTTTATGCCGCAAATTTCCGCAAATTTTTGAAACTCGCAAGGGAATAAAATCCTTCAGGGTACTTTTCGTGAACTCAGTGTCATGAAATTTTGTAACATTATTCGTCTGCGTAGAATTTAATAAAATAGTAATTTAATTTGTTTACTTGATTTAGAATTTCAGTAAAATAAAAGTAGCCTAAGCCACCTAAGTACATCAGTTACCTGCCAATGAAAGTTCCGTCATGATCGGTCCATCCGTTTCAGAGATTAGTCGGCACAAACAGACAGAGAGACAAAAATTGAAAAATTGTAGAGAATGTCATTTTGGGATATTTTCTAAAATTCCATTATTTATTTATAGATGTCATGACGGGTGAACTTTTACTTATACAAGGTTACATTTTATAGACCAGTAAAATTTTGAGATTAGGCAGGATACTCGTATTCAAACAGAATTCCGATTTCCGGGTCGGGCTACTCAACTAGTGTTTTTAAGCAGTTTTTTTCTTCTATATTTTTTCCTTTATAATATTTTAAGCGCAGTGAAACTGCAAGAAGCCAATTTCGATTTAAATAAATAAGTCCTCTAGATTACTCTAGACCAGGGGTGGGCAAATTCTTTTGACCGCGGGCCGGAAAAATAAAAAAATCTAGTGGCGGGCTAAATTAGAATTAATCTTGAGGCGGGCCGGTTAATTAAACAAACCTAAAAATAACAGTAAATATTACGATTATAATACGTTGTATAAAGTTAGCGTAAGGCAGTTTTTTATTATTTTGCAATCCTTTATTATAATAAAATCTATTTATGAAGTCTTAACATATGATATAAGTACTCAATATATATGTTTGAAGTATTGATTCAGTATCTCAATTGTTCAATCAACAAATCAATATTGATCAATCAACTTTTAATATTTCGACCATTAATTTTTTTAAGGAGGTTCATATTTTTCTAAAACAAAACCTCGGCGGGCCGGATTAAAACCTCTCAAGGGCCGGATCCGGCCCGCGGGCCGTAATTTGCCCACCACTGCTCTAGACTCTACACCAAAATGAGTATTTCCCTTGATTTTCCTGGGATCCCATGATAATAGACCAGACTTGGTCGCTATGGGATTACTTTGGACGTACGCTCTTTCAAATACAATTACATTTTTTGATATAGGTTCAGAAATGATTTCTTTTTCTAAGTCGTTTAAAAATAACTTTCCGCGGGATGAGTGAGCAGTTGGCGAAGGGGTTGGTTGTGCCTCTGTCTTACTTCTCAAAGATATGGGCGTAAAGATACAGTTATCCAGATTTTAATAAAATGTAATGTAAAAAAATATAATTTAAAAATTCTTCCTGATAAAATCTATCACAGGCACAATACTATGTAAGTAAGCCTTTCATCGTATTATACTAATTTCATTATTGAGGCTTAACTCGGTTTAAAAAGGTCATACTCATTAAATTTATAAGATTATTCTATTTTTGCAGTAGGGTTGCCAAATTCTTGTTTCAATGAGATGGATTTGGCAGTTTGCAAATTCCGCTTGAAGCTGTTTGGCAAGGATGTCTCAGTTAAAAATCTATTTGCAATGGCGTAAGAGCAATTTTCTCACCACTTATGACATCAAACTGGTAGGATAAACATAGCGTGATCCTACGTTTTTGCGTTACCAGACCTTACTTTGTTTTTAAACAAAAAGTTTATCAATTAAAAGATTAATAAGCCTACCTAAATATAGTAAGAAACAATATGCTTACAATGAAATTTAGGCTACCATAGCCCGGTAGGCTTATCCTTTGGTCTGGGTCCTATGTGTATGATAGAACATCTGCCTTCCTGACTGGTGGCAGCTAGTCCGATGTGAGCAAAGGCTATTTCAACAAGACCACTTGCGGTAGAGTGCTATGTAAATTCGCTCATGGGGATCCCGTCGTCGTGCATATTCCTGCCGCCATAATTATTTTCTATTTTTGTTCTGGTCCTGAATAGTGTTTAAATATGCCATCGTAACGATAGTGATAGATTTCATTATGTTGTATCTACAGCATCTGCTGCAAATAAGTGATAATCGAACCCCTGCCTCACGGATGACGGCGTTAGGCATGTACGCTAAACCTTAGACCGAGGAGTAGTGATGCGCAAAATATTGAAAGTATCGATACTTACTAGATACCCAGTATCGCTTTTCATCATCATCATCAACCGGAGGACGTCCACTGCTGGATATAGGCCTCTCTTAAAGAGCGCCACAAGTCACGGTCACCAGCCGCTTGTAACCAGCGACTCCCCGTGACCTTGACCAGATCATCAGTCCACTGGGTTCGTCGAACACTACGTCCTCCGGTGCGGGGCCGCCACTCGAGAACCTTTCTTCCCTAGCGGTTATCGGTTCTGCGAGCAATGTGGGCTGTGGCCTGCCCATTGCCACTTCAGCTTGCTGACTCTCTGGACTATGTCGGTTACTCTCGTTCTCTTGCGGATCACCGAATTACGGATCATATCCCGCAGAGAAACATCGAACATAGCTCTCTATATAGCACGCTAAGCGACTCTGAGCTTATTTAAGAGGCCTACATTTAACGCTTTCGCTTTTAAAATATATATATCGTATAAAAGTATCGTATCAAAAGTATCCACACTACTTGCTACATCCCTACTTTCTTCGAGAACTTTTTAAAATGTTTGACCTGATTAAAAATTAAGGTTTTCCTTTGAAGAATAAACGAAGGATAATAGTATTATATTTTTTTAGTTATAAAAGAGGAAGGTTTTCAATTCGACTGCAACTTTTTTAATTTTTTTCTTATGTTTGTTACGCGACTACTTGGCCTATAACAAACAGATTTTGATAGTAAATTTTAAAACTATAGATTATAATTCTGAAGTGGTCCCATTTTATTTTGTCAAGATTCACATTAAGTAAATACTTAGACGTAAACCATAATAACATTCACAAATTGCAAGCTCACCCATTGCTTACGAAATAAAAAGACTCTATTACATCGACCGTTCGTCACTGCCTCGCAATCGCGAGTCAGTGTTTCCACATAAAATTTTGGTTTCGCCCTGAAAATCTTAGAAATTATCCCTAAAAATCGCTACTTTTTGTTACAAAAAATCCCAGATTTAGGGCGCTTAATTTATTTAATAAAAAATCAGTCGTTATTTTCATTACTTTTGCACGTTTTCGCGATATTTATCATGGCAATAATAAGCTCTAAAATTTAGCAGTTATATTTCCCGAAATTCTCTAAATCCTTATTTAAAAAGAAATACCCAAAGTCATACAGCGAAAGCCTAGTTTCGCCCTAAAAAAGGGCGAAATCGCTAAAAGTGGAAACACTGACGATAATATACCGAGTGCATACTGCATAGCAAACACGAGATGCGTAAATAATTAAACGCATTTTTTGCCTACTTGTATGAAAATAGAATACCGGACATTACACTACCGTGCCTGTCCATAAGCGACGCGTCTTGCCATCAGGATCAGTTTGCTTTTTCCTACTCCCTAACTCCTTTGTATTGGACAGAATAGGGTTTTATATCGTCGAAACTTATTATAAACCCGGAAAGTGCTTTCATGAGAAGATGCTTTAGCCTCAGTGAAAACATGAAATTTTAATATCAGAGACAGGCAGCTATGAATTCATGTTTGAAATTCATTTTACATATTATAGCTACTAAGAGTTTATAAGAGTGTAACGTCAATGATCAAATGTGAGGCTAGGATTCGGTTCCTGTCGGGAATACCTATAAGTATATGTTTGTATTTCTAGGTCTGCGTGTATTTAATAAATTTATTCTCCTCGCCTGCGGTCTAGCGGTTCGGCGTCGAACTTATCTTCTTGAAGTCCCGGGTTCGACCTCCGGGTCTTGCAATAAGAAAAAATAAAAAAAATAGAAGGATCGTGGGAATGGTCACATTGTGGGGCTTAATGTCTTCGGTTGGTTGTGGGTGCCCTGTTTGTACCTCTGCCTACATCTTCGAGGATATGGGATGAGGATATACGTAGTAAATGACGTATTCCAATAATTCTTTAAGCACCTATTTTTATGTAGTATAATCGTTATAATTTGCTTTCGATTTGTGTTAATTGTTCATATTTAGTAATTAATAGTAGACCCTGCGAATTTCGTATCGCTTGACATTAACAGATACTATAGTTTGTTTGAATTAGAGCATTGTTTTTCCCATTTTCCNNTTACGTTTTTTTTCGTAAGATCCTTTTATTGATAGTGGGTAAGACAACAAAAAAAGAAAAAAAAAAAGAAATGACAAAAACGGTTCACGCATTCAGGCGTAAAGCGATGACCACGCGACATTCGGATTCCGTTTTATATGTTTTAGATTTAAAAAAAAAAACTTTTTTTTTAGATTTTTATGTTAGCTGTTTACTTAGTACGTTTGGATTGAATCTTTTGACTGACAACGTAACACCAATGATGTAACTTTGCCATACACGTTTGGTTTGGTGTAATCTGTAATAATGTAATACTCGGTGACCGCATTCGTAACAGTGAGATCCGAGAAAGAGTGGGATTGAAAGAAAGTGTTGGTGTTATAATGCGAAAGGGCATGCTCCGCTGGTTCGGTCGTGTGGAATGAATGACAGATGAAAGATTGACACAGCAGATATACAATGCTGATGGATGTAGGTACGATCAGATCAATCGGATATTATCCAACGGTGGTATCAANNNTTGTATGAAGTAAGACAGGTTTATCAGGATCGTGAGGTCTGCCAGTCGATACTCTCTGCCTACCCTGTAAGGGACTTGGCGTGAAGATATGTATGTACGTTTGGCTTGGATGACAATGATAGAGTTGATGTAATATGCCGGATTGAACAAACGGACGCCATTAACAAAGAGCTTTGAAGAAAGTTGTCCTATCAGCAGGACTAATACTACGAGTATGTATGTTAGAGTTTAGGGAACAAGCGTCAAGCACATGTCTCTTCTTTTGGTATAAGACAAACTAGGCTCATCAACACCACATATGTTAAAGGTGCGTTGCGTGCGTGCTGTTCTGAGGCCGGTATCAAAGGCCTATTGTGCAAGTATTCGGACTAACTTACCCTCCCCGACCGGAACATGACAGAGTCATGATTATGGAGGCAAGAATAGGCAGTGGATCCCTTCCCAGGAAGTTGTTGCACAGCACTCTACCACTAATGGTCTTGTAGGTAATTACCTATATTTTAACCTGAGCTCGCCTCTTACGAGCGGCCTGGAAAAGAGGCGATAGTCTATTCTATTTATCAGATCCGTACTAGCACTGGGACAAACTAGATGTTAGAATTTTGTGACGGCTCTGTCGCATTTCTATCAACACCTTCTTTTAGAGATAAACTCAGTGCTCGTCATTATCATGTTCCGGTCTTGAATGGTAGTCGATAAACTTACAGAAATGGCTTAACACTTTAGCCTCCTGCTAGAAAAACATAATTACATATTGTCTATAAGCAACGTATTTTTAGCAACAGGATCCTTTTACTTATTTGCTTTTCAGTTTCCTAAAAAAATACATCGAAAAAATTAAATTATAAAAAAGAACACAATTTACAATGTTTTCACTGAAAGCGGCCTTCCCAGTATTCAACATTTCTGAATGTGAAAAAAAATATTGGGTCTATCTAAAACAAGTATTATTCTCTTTTAGAATTTAGCAAACAAACGCATGTCATGTAGGTATTACTGTTATGTCACTCAGATACTATATTTCGGCGAAACAACTTTTTACGAATGCTTTGAAATAAATTTATAAATGACTCCAAAAAAGGAGGTATTTTCGACTGTGATTTTTTTATGTTACGCGATTTCTCGGCCAATAGCCAACCAATCTAGAAGGTTCTTTTTTTTAGAATAAAAAGTATCTTCTCGCCCACATCCCCGAATAGGTAGGCAGAGGCACCCACGATTAGCCGAAGACACTAAGTCCCACAATGTGATAGGTGGCAAGCCTATCGCCAACCGGGCTCGTGTCCATTCCCGAGCAACATTGTTTTTTATTAGAAAATAGGAAAAACCCAATTTTCTTTTTGTTGCCCGACCCGGGTTTCGAACCCGGGACCTCATACGGTCTAGTCCAACAGCCGAATTGCTAGACCACAGATTATGATTCCGAGGTAGTCCCATATTAATTTTTTCATAAACCAACAGGTGGTTTTTGGGTTATACTTAATAATGTTTTTGTCTATGTTGACGACCTTATCAAAATTTGTGTTGGACTATTTCAGAAAAAAGAATTATCAAATCGCGATGTGGTACTCCATGAAATAGTTGGAATCGGTATTTACAGTTTTATTGCTATGTATAGTACTAACCGTATTTATTAAGAGCCTAAAATAGAGTGCGCCATGCAAATCGAAGTAGGCAAACGGCAAAATGAAAATAAAATGAAAAAAATCTTTAGTAAATATAAAGCAAAAAACGATTAACATTTGACGCAGTTCTTAAATCAATTTATTATAAAATCTACTTAAATATAAGTCGGCTCACTAAGGGACGAAACACAACCTCATTGGGACGCCGTGCCGCTAAAGTCGTCAGTAGTGTCACTACCGATTGTAGCGGCGCGGCACTACTTATTTATTTTACACAGAGTATCTTTTTGATAACAAACAATCAATAAGTTTCTTATGATTATCCGTAGCAGAGACACCTCTTGGATGCCACAACGCCGCAATGCAAACCAACGATTTTTGCACCGCGGCTCCGCAACACAGTTATGTGCTTTGGCGCTAACAAGTAACTTGTTTGAGTATATAAAACATGACGCGCGGCGGCTGCGCTTCCGATACAAACTTTTGGAGATGATTGCTGAACGTTTTCGAAGTCAATCCACGAATCGATTGTTAATAGATGGTTGAGATATCCAACGACTACCCTAATTTGGGACCTACTTACCAAACCAATAACCATCACGCCAGTACTCGCGAATTTTGTCGTGAATTGTCAGATTATAGGTTTAGTAGCTATTATTTACTCTCACAAAGAAGATTAAAGACTTAAGCTGTATTAATAAACACAGTGTAAAGTACTCCAAGGATCAAATTTGTCTTATAGTTTTTATTATGCCTTGATACAGACTATAACATCAACTCAATACTCCAGCGTTAGTTCATCTTTATTAATAAGACGGAAGATTTTTAAGAGAAGTGCAACCAGCTTAATTATTCCTGCCACCGCAATTTTTGATAGCCATCGTTTTTCTTCCGAGTTTTGAAAGTGAAACTTATATTACTTTGTTTAAATTGTTTGGTCTGTGTTTCGCATGTCGCGTGACGGTAACGTTGGAGAAGCCAAGGCCAAGATCGCGGCGTCTATGCAAGTACGTTTTAATTCGTATGGCACGATTCTATATTACCTATTCTTACCTAAATGACATTGCTCATCATTGTCGTGTCCCGCATTAGAAGGTGCCACCCAAAATTTGTATTTTTACATGAAAGTTGTTGTTATTCTTTTGCCAATACTTAAAAAATATAACCAACTTAGTTTTTCATTACATTTGAGACTAGAAAAATATTTTCTTTCCAAAGAGGTAAGGAAATTACAAAACAAATATGCAGACTTGCAAGGACTAAAGAGATTACTTAAGAAAATCCTTTTGATTCGAACTTCCTTTAAGAATTTGCTTGCTTTTAACAGGAAGGCGAGTCACTGCTCTAGAGCACTTAAAACAATAAAAAGAAAGTGGAAAACAATTGCAAGCTTTTTTTTAAATTAAACTTATATGTGTAAGTAGCGTTGACTAACGTATTTAATATGCTTATCCATATTATTCTTATAATGTAAAAATATGAAAGTTTATAAGGATGGATGTATGAAATGTTGTTTTTTCTAGTTTTCCTTTTTTCTTATTTTTAAACCTTCCCTGGACTTTTACAAATCAATAAAAAGCAGACCAACTGTTCTCGAGTCTTAGCGAGACTACTGAACAGTGATTAATTTTTAAATATATAAGAAGAAAAAGATGGCATGGAAGTGTTGATTTACGAAAACTTATAAAAACACGGCAAGCAAAACTTAATCTTAAAATATTCACACTTTTGTCCTCAATATCATAATTTACATTTAAAAAAGTCGGTCAAATGAACACGTTTCTAGCTGACCATGAAAACATGATTATCATATAAATAGTGGTTCCAACGTTTAGCAGATCTTGGGTCAAGTCAGGTGAAACCCCAATACTTTCTCCAAGGCCGGCGCCGGCGCCACCTACCAGGTCCAGTTCCAAGCGGATGCTGTTACATCATCAAGCATATCGCTAGCACCAACATCGGTACGCGCAACTTTCATTATAATTGTATTATTATAAACTAAATGACTGGGCAATTGTTTTTACATATATTGTGTATTTTTTTTATAATAATGGAAGGCAAACAAGCAGACGGATTTCCTGATGGTAAGAAATTCACGCCGCCTAGAGACACTAAAGGTGGTAATGGTGCGTTGCCAACCTGAGGCCGGGGTGTTAGGCCTCAATGAAAAGTAAGTTTACCGGCTATCTTACCCTCTGAACCGGAACACGTCAACGTCAAGTATTGGACGTTATGGCGGCAGGAATAGATAAGGCGGTGGTACCGATCCGGGCGAGTCGCTGCAAAACTCTACCACCTAATTAGATGTTACGGTGTTAGTGACGGTAAACCTATGCTCTCCTTTTACGAGCTGCCTGGGAGGAAAGTAGATGGTCTATTCTTCAAAGGAGCCACACGGGGACTACTACTACAATCATTATCCTGCAATCCTAGATCAAGTTTTCAGAATAGGAGGTTTCAGGAGAAATTCTAAATGCCTGATATGGTTTTTTTTTATGTATCAGGACAGCTAACAAGCATACTTCGCTACTGATGGTAAGAGAAAACCATGGGCTATAGACAGCACAGGTGTTGAGGTAAGTCTCTATCCTATGACTGGGATATTCGGCCTCTTGTGCAATTCTACAAGCTACCCTGCCCTAAATAAAATAAATAAATAAATATCCCTGGACAAGTTACACAAATTGAATATAACCCCAAAGTAAGCAAATTATATGCTTGTGTTATGGGTGTTAGTCAACGATACTAATACATAGAAATATGTACTTAAATAGATACCAGAATATATTTAATAAACACCCAGACTCGGAAATACAGACATCTAAATGTTCATCACACAAATGCCTGCCCTAGTCGGGAATCGAACCCGAACCTCGCGGTTGGTCGATGTCGTTAGGCGTGTAAGCTAGCCACTCGACTAACGCGGCGGTCAACACAAATTATTCAAAAATATATAAGGCGGTGGGTTCCTGCCTGCACTATATAACAACTAGTTTTTCATAATTTTTAATTTTCTGATTTAAAAAAAATAGGAAATTTAAAAGCCCGGTTGACAATAGGTTTGCCACCTAACACAATGAAGATTTGGTGTCTTTGGTTAGTTGTGGGTGTCCTGGTTGCACCTTTGCCTACGTATTCGAGAATATGAACCTCTGCCTACGTATTCGAGATAATTTTCAATATACCTACTCAAGTAATTAAAACTATTCAATATTAATGACTGTATAACGTAGCTGTAAGCTACTGTCATGTTTTATATCATTATCTTTTTATTTTTTTTATGATATTGGAAGGCAAACAAGCAGACGGATTTCCTGGTGGTAAGAAATTCACGCCGTCTAGAAACACCAAAGGTGGTAACGGTGTGTTGCCAACCTAAGGCCGGGATGTTAGGCCTCGAGCAAAAGTAAGTATACCAGCTACCTTACCCTCCAAACCGAAACACGTCATGATGTTATGGCGGCAGGAATAAGTAAGGCGGTGGTACCAATCCCGGCGAGTCCCTGCTAAACTCTACCACCTAGTCAGATGTCACTGTGCTAGTGACGGTGAGCCTATGCTCGTCTTTTACGAGCTGCCTGGCAAGGAAGGCAGATGGTCTATTCTACAAAGAAGCCCGGACCAACATGGGATATCATTTATCATTGTATTTTTATCATTACTACATTGAGTGGTGGTATATTTTGGTAGGAGTGAATGATTACGACATAGGTAGCTCTTTAATTGATCGGACAGGAGATAATGAGCTGAGTTATTATAGTCATTAAAACAAATTTAATGATGTACATTTCTTGAATAAATAGAAAGTGCATCGACTCAAATGTCTTATTATCTTTAAAGTGTTACGATGAAAATAAATATTTTTATGTAATTGGACATCAATTAAAAGAGATTTACTAAAAAACTAGCTACGAGTATATAAAGCAAGTTCACCTGTGAATTCTAATTAAAAAAATGAAAAAGTATCTTCACGCTCATACCCCCGAAGAGATAGGGAGAAGTACAATTAGTCACTAGATTATCCACGAATAGCCGAAGCCACTTAGTCCCACAGTGTGATAGGTGGCAACTAGCAAGCCCATCGACAACCGGGTACATATCCAATCCCGGGTAATGCTATTGTTATTTGGAAATTGAGAACACACTATTTCAATTTTTTTGTCGTTGCCCGACCCGAAGGCCGAACTCAGGACCTCAGAAAGTTAAGTCCGACGCAGGACCGTTAGACCACAGAAGCGAAAACATTTCATATTAAATAGAATATTATAAGTTAGTTTAATTTTAGTGATCAACAGAATCGGCAACAATGTCAGCTACTGCCTTGGAGTACTTTTTTTATATATAGCATTAGAAAGCAAACAAGCTGACGGATTTCCTGATAGTAAGAAATTCCCGCCGCCTAGAGACACCAAAGATGGTAATGGTGCGTTGCCAACCAGAGACCGGGATGTTAGGCCTCGAGCAAAAGTAAGTTAACTGGCTACCTTACCTTCCAAACCGGAACACGTCATGACGTTATGGCGGTAGGAATAGGTAAGGCGGTGGTACCAATCCGGGTGAGTCGCTGCGAAACTCTGCCACCAAGTAGGATGTCGCGGTGTTAGTGACGGTAAGCCTATGATCGCCTTTTACGAGCTGCCTGACACAGAAGGCAGATGGTCTATTCCACAAAGGAGCCCGGACCAACACGGAGAAAAATATGTTAATACATAAGATTGTAGGTGTCACATTGACAATATTCGTTCATAGGTACAATCAGGAAATCCGTCTGTTCATAAGCCTTTTATTATCATAAAAAATATAGCTACACTCGGTAAACGTGACACTCCTTTTTGGGCAGTCGTGTAACACTACGAATATTACCTGTGTAGTTGTCATCTCTAATTATTTTAGATAGATTATTTTGTTTTGCTAAATTGTTAAAAAATAGTGGTCAGAGTTTGACCGCTTCGTTGGTCGAGTGGCGTACACGCCTAATGATATAGACCAACCACGAGGCTCGGGTTCGATTCCCGACTAAGGTTTACATGTATATTTCACACCCGTGCGAAGCCGGGGCGGGCCGCTAGTTTTCTAACATAAATAACGTTATCAAAGATGGGATCAGTGCCTGATAGGCCTAACCAAATCCTACAACTTTTGCGATTTAGGCTAGAAAATTTTAGTTAAAAACACCAGTGGGTATAGAGTGCTAAACATCTTTGCCTCGCAGGACTAATGTCCTCAAAGCGGAGCACTGATGTAATATTTAAAATATGAATGAATTTCCCTTCTATTAAATTTTTCATCCTTATTACATTTTAAGTTGCATAACAATAACGCTGTTGAAATAGAAGGGACTTGCCTGATGTACAAGCATGTTGAAACAGTTTTTGGTTGGACTAAATATCATAAAAATAATATGTTGAATAAGAATATTTTTTCGAAATAGTAATTTTATGATTATTATATCCATACTAATATTATGAATGCGAAAGTTTATCTTTCTGTTGCTTTTTCACGGGTAAACCGGTGAAACTTAGGCTATCCGACCTCAGGTTGGTAACGCACCATTACCACCTTTGTTGTCCCTAGGCGGCGTGAATTTCTTACCATCAGGAAATCCGTCTGCTTCTTTGTCTTCCAATATCATAAAAAAAATCATATCAACCACTAGTCAGATTATGATAAAATTATTATGGGACTATCTGAAAAACATGACATATCTTTCCAAAAAAATAATCATCAAAATCAAACTATTACTGGCAGCATAGTCGCGAAACAAACATACAAAAAAAACATATTTACGGAAAACTTGGCAGCATGGCCTAAAGGTTTTAGCCGGTCCCGGAAATGGACAAATTAACTTAAAAAAATGTACAGCTGAACAGAAAACCAACTCTTTTTTTGTGGAGTCAGTTTTGCGCGCAACTTTCATATAAATAAATAAGTTTACTATGTTTTTTATTCACCTAAAACATATAACACAAGTTGCCTTATATCTGAATGCCTTTAGGCTTAGGTACTTTCAAATTATACGGGTTATACTTTTTCACCATGTTATGTCAAGTGACATGTGTCACTTTAAGTAAACTTCATACAAAATTCGGGTTTGCTATGTATCTATAAAAGTCCCGCCTATTATTACGAAGTATTTTCTTATTATACTCTTTGTTGAGAACCTTCTCTTTGTTAGAGTCAGTCAAAAAGTATTTTACTTACCGTTTTTCTACTATAAACTATGTCTACTATGTTGCGGTATGTTGTTTAGAAATCTTGCAAAACAATATCAATTTTGCCACCTTAAATTTATTTTTCGAGGTTAAAATGTGAGAGAGTGATTTGTTTACACCATGGCTGATGGAGAGTGGGGAGTGATTAACCGTCACGCTTTCTCCGAAGGTCGACTGTCTCTAGAGGTGACAGTTACCGGTTCATCTCAGCCGTTTCTCTACATTATATTTTGAACGGGAAAATAATTGGACGGGTAAAGATGATAAATTATTCTTATCTGTAATTTAATATTATTTTATTAAAAATGCCTCACATTTTAAAGGTTTTTGGTTCTTGACTGAAAACGAGATCATATTTGTAAGAAAGACCGTTGTAGAAATATAAATATTTACCTGTTTTATAATGATATATTAAAGTACTTCAAGGTTTGAGTTCATATTACAGTCCGTATGAAAAGACTATAGTGTTAAATTAAACCTTGGAGTACTTTAGTCCGTGTTTATTAATAAGGCGGGTAAAGATTTACACATAAGTAAGGCTATTACTTTATATTTAACAGACATCCATAAATATTTTAAAATTATTTCTAAAAAAGATTTTCATGCCCATATCCCTCAAGAGGTGGGCAGAGATACAACCAGGACCTCCACGACTAGCCGAAGACAGTAAGTCCCACAGTGTAAAAGGCGGCAAACCTATGGCAAAACCGGGCACACACACAATGCTTTTTATAAGACAATTCAAAAAACATATTTTCTTTTTTTGCCCAACCCGGGTATCCCGGAACCTTATGAAGTCAAGTGCAACACCACAGAGACAATTTTCGAACTTTCATTACCTATTTAACAAGTTTAAAATTATTGGTATAAAATTATTTTAACGAATGTTGAAAATGTATTGAACTTGTATATTTGATATGTAATACTGTACGAATTAAATAATACAGTGCTACCTTTTTTTAAAGTTTAATAAAAACATCAACCATTTTAATAAATCAAATTTATAAGAATCTAAGATTTTATAAAGATCATATAATTATAATTGATGAATAAGTTTATTATTTTTAAGTAGAACAAGGGCACTTATCATGATTTGAATGAATATTTTAATTGTTTTCTTTTGTTTACTTACTATTTTATTATTTTCGTGATTATTTAAAGTATTTAATGTTAACAAATTGGTACCAGACCTTTTCTAGCGCTATATGTACACCACGTAAGACATAAATACCTACTAACATTATAAATGCGAATGTAAGTTTATTTGTTACATGTTCACGCGAAAACCATTTAAATACTCATGGAAATTTGTACACATATTCTTGGAGGTATTACCAGTAATTTAGGATACTTTTTAATCACTTATAATCGAGCGAAGCTGAGGGTAAAAGCTAGTAAAATATGTATATACATACAGTACTACTATTTAAAATTATACGGTTCGGCTTTACACTTTTTAGTCTTTTTAAACTTTATACTTTTATTATTAAATTGGTTGACCTAATCTAAACTTAAGCGAAATACATTCGGATGTCCGAAGTTTGACGAATATAGCCGAAGCCCGAAGCGCATAATTTAAATAGCAACTGTATTTACTTATTGTTAGGTTCTTACCGTGTTTAATTTTGGACTTACTTTTAGATACTCAACATTACAACCAAGTTGCACTGATCGTGGTCACAAGCTAACCGGTAATACCAAAAAGTTTTTTCAACTTTGCCTATTGTACTTTTTTTTTAATCTAACCCCAAAGTAAGCAAATTATATGCTTGTGTTATGGGTGTTAGTCAGCGACATTAATACATAGAAATACTTATATAGATACCAGAATAAATCTAATAAACACCCAGACCTGCAGACTTGTGTATAAATATAGACAATGCGAAAATAATGCTTACGTAATATATGTACACATCAGGAACCAACCTCGTGCTCCTTTGATTTGTCAAGGTTGTCTAATCAACAAGTTGGCCAACTTCAATATTCTAATAAAGTTAAAATGAATACGTTGTCTGAAGCATGATCAAAATTCTGATGAAAGCATAATTCATTAAATATTCACAAAGGTAAAGTCAATAACTGTGGAGGCCTATGAAATCCGGCTTATGAGAAAAACTTCAAATTATTAAACATTTCCAATATAAAAGGTTCTATATTAGTGATTTCAGTTTTTAGGAAATACTAGCTGTTCCCGCGTATTTCGATCCGCCCGTTCAGTTCGTATGGGAAAAATGAAAATGTTGTTTTTTTCAGTTTCCTCTCAATCGAACAGGATAAAAAGTATCCTATGTCCTTCTCCCGGTTCTAAACTACCTCCTCACCAAATTTCAGCCTAACCGGTTCAGCTGTTATTGAGTTATAAATAGTGTAACTAACACCACTTTCTTTTATATTATATATACTAGCTGTTCCCGCGAACTTCGTTCCGCCCGTTCAATTTGTATGGAAAAATTAAAATGTTGTTTTTCCCAGTTTCGTCACAATTGAACAGGATAAAAAATATCCTATGTCCTTTTTTCAGATTCTAAGCTACGTCTCTACCAATTTTCAGCCTAATCGGTTCAGCCGTTCTTGAGTTATAAACAGTGTAACTAACACCACTTTCTTTTATATATATAGACTAGCGGCCCTCCCCGGCTTCGCACGGGTATAAAATATACATATAAACCATCCTCTTTAAATACTTTATCTATTAAATAAAACCGCATCAAAATCCGTTGCGTAGTTTAAAAGATTTAATCATACAAAGGGACATAGGGACAGAAGGCTTTGTTTTATACTCGTACTATGTACTTAGTGAAGACGATAATGATACAATTCTTATGGAACGTGGTGTCGAGATCAACGATAGAGGTATTTTAGCACCCGACGGAAAAACGGGTATTATAAGTTTGACGTGTCTGTGTGTGTCTGTCTGTGCCATCATAACTTTAGAATAGATAGACCGATTTAATTGCGGATTATTTGTTTGAAAGTTGACGTGATAGATATGGTATTGTATGGATTTCTAACGTAACCAAATAAACGGCCTCGAAATCACCGTACTATGAGGTTTTTTTATAATATTGGAAGGCAAACAAGCAGACGGATATCCTGATGGTAAGAAATTCACGTCCGTAGCGGCTACCTTACCCTCCAACCTGAACACGTCAGGCAGGCATTGACGTTATGGCGGCAGGAATAGGTAAGGTAGACAATGTCTTTAAATGTCAAGTCCTTCAGTTTGCATTTCCAAATTCTAATTTAACCGCTGATCCGGCCTCAAAATCACCGTAGTATAAAGTGGGCCAACGTCTCAATATGCTAATACGAACGTAACATAATGAGACAAGATTTCTGGTTTTTAAATAACAGGCAAATCCACTTTCATTTTCCAGTTCCGGCGAGTCGCCATTGTTTGAACAACGGAAGCACATTCAGATAGCCCAAGTTACGTTAAGTTCGGTGAGAAAACAATATCTGGCATTTTAATAGCGTAAAGTTTGGTTTCTCTTTATGTGAATACAATTAAATAAAGTTTTCTGAGTGCAAAGTTACTTATTTCATATTACTTCAATATTTTATTTCAATACTGAAATGATATATTTTTTTAAACTGACTTCAACAAAGGAGGAGGTTGCATGCATGTTGTTTTTTTACTTTTTTTGTACGTTTGTTACACAATTACAATGGCCAACCAATGTAGATGGTTCTTTTTTTAGAAAAAATAGATAAGCCTAGAATTCGAGGTGGTCCCTTCTTTTATTAGTTTTCAAGTGGTTTTCGAGTTCTTCTCAATAGTGAACATATGTATTTTTTTCAGCTTCATCTGAATGTATGGATCATTAAGTGTAACTCATAAACTACTATAAGTAGTAATTTTATATCGCTTGACATTAGTAGTTACTAACAGTTTGTATGGACAAAATTTATCGTATTGAAGGAAAGGAATTTTCCACTTTCGCTGCAATTTTCCCGGTTTTTTCTTTTTATATGATCCTTCTCCTAAGAATAACCAACACTACAAATTCCCCGTGTTGGTCCGGGCTCCTTTGTAGAATAGACCATCAGCCTTCCTTGCCAGGCAGCTCGTAAAAGGCGAGCAAAGACTCACCGTCACTAACACCGTGAATTCCGACTAGGTGGTAGAGTTTAGCAGCGACTCGCCCGGATTGGTACCACCACCTTACCTATTCCTGCCGCCATAACGTCATGACGTGTTCCGGTTCGGAGGGTAAGGTAGCCGGTAAACTTACTTTTGCTCGAGTCGAGGCCTAACATCCCGGCCCCAGGTTGGCAACGCATCATTACCAACTTTGGTGTCTCTAGGTGGCGTGAATTTCTTACCATCAGAAAATCCGTCTGCTTGTTTGCCTTCCAATATCATAAAAAAAAAAACAAG